>JAFVLL020001704.1:0-15811 GCA_021397915.2 Tor tambroides
TTTTTAAGCCTTTTTCATATTGCTTACATTTAGGTTTCATCACACTGTGCCTTAGGACACCTCTTACTCATGGTAAAATTACTTTAATGCATAGCCTTTCTGGCATATTGTTTTAATTGTCCATGATTTACACCCAAAATAAAATTATGAGCCAAATGACATCAGTGAGCAATGGTAACACAATAGATCACATTAAAGAAAACTGAATTGATGCTTTTGTGGTTCAGGTTGATGTATATCACAGTCTAGGAATCACTTCAGCCTCCATCAGATAAGAATGACTGCACAGTTCCAGAAACAACATATAGTCTTACTTAATCTGAAATAAAACCATGTTTTTGGACATAGTGCAATTGCACTACCATGTTTTTGAACAGCACCATGTTTTTGGATGTGTACTATGGTGGTACCATGTTTCAGGAGATGATTTTCAGTGGTAATATCACTGGGACGGTAATGTGGTAATGTGTTCTGAGACGTGTACCATGGTAATGTTTATTGGACATGTTAACATGTAAAACCATGTTTAATGGTACCAGAATGTTTTTTGAACACCTACCAAGTACCTTGGAGCATCATTGTATTGATACCCTCAATTTACCAATGTACCAACGTAGTAGGCATTTGTAAAGACAAGCTGCAGTGTGTTGTTTTTCAAGGAGAGTTACGAGGCCGATGGCTCATGTTTTGTGCGAGGGCATAAATTCTGCTCAAGCACACTGGAAGACAAATAAACAATCACTTACTGATGAGAACAGAAAAAGACAATGGTTATGCTCAGTGGGACTAGCATCCCTCATTCTGTTTTGAATAATAATGGTTGCTTAGCAGTCTTTTCACTCACACACACTTAAACGCACACACACACACACACTACGACTGCTCTGCAGTGCCCTGGCCAGCAGACCGTAGAGAGTGTTTGAAGGAGAGAGAGAGCGAATACTCATACCTGTGGCGGAAACGCAGCTGTGGGGCTGGTTGCATCCTTTCGGGGCCTTCTCTGGGAAGCAGGACCAGAGCCTGGGGCTGGATTTGGTGGCGTGGCTGAGTCAGGGCCACTCTGGGCTGGGCTTGAGTGGTCGCACTGGGTGCTGGTCCGGGAGAGATCCATTCCTCTGCCATCCTCTCCTGCAGCAACCTGCGCTAGCACTCTATCACACTCCACTACTGCTCGCCGCTGGTGCTGATCCAGCTCTCTCTGTCAGCCAACGAGAGAGAGAGAGGGGGTGGAAAATGAGAGGGAGGAAGAAGAGGATTTAAGGGGCTCCTCTCATGAAGAATCAAAATTTCTGTCATCTTTTCACATACAAGGGTCTGATGAAAACACACTGTTTCAGAACTTCTTTCTGAAGTCCGAAAATGTCTCATTCTGACATCTACGACCCAAATTAATTTGTCCGTATTTGCATTTCATTGACTATGTGGCTTTCCCAATCAGGGTCAGGTTATATGAACAGGATAGATATTGTTATTCTTAAATCTCAGATAGTAATGATAAACATCATATCACACCAATACCCAACGTTCGCCGTGAACAAGATTTATAATAGAAACAGTTGATTCTTATGGGGCTGCTTACATTGGGGTGAAACTTGGTTACAGACAGATCAAAGTTTACGATTTTGTCGTATAAATTTAAATGTAGTAACTACGACAGAGTATGAAAACTGATATCAAATCAATATCAAATTATCAAAATTGAATCAATAAAATTTGAAGTCATTGTTTTCATCTCAACTTTTGGTTTAGAAACTATATTTTGTGTTGTTTGGTGACATACATGTTTGGTCACGTTTTGCAAAAAAATTCAGTGCATCGGTTGCGCTGAAGCTTTATATTTACTATTTGCATAGATAATAATTGTGCACAAATGAAAAGGACACAAGATGTCCAAATACATTGTATTATTGGCCAAACCTATATATTAAATAATGTCTTATATTATAATTGAAGGTTAAGTAAGTTCAGATCCACCATTCCTTACACACACACACACACACACACACACACACCCTTTCCTCAAGGCTAACCGCAACTTGGCGTTAAGACATTAGGGAACATTTTTAACAAGTATTTTTACTAAAGACAAATGTCAAGGCTTCTCTTTTAAATGCTTAATATGACTGACAGAACATCACACGCACAGTGACACACAATTGCACAGTTAGACACAATCACTAACTGACATTAAACCAAACAGTGTCTCCACCTCATGGTCCTTCATGATTTGCTGTAACTCATTTTGGGCTTCATAAAGCTGCTTTTCCAGGACAGTGTTGGCCGTTTCCACTTCTTTCTTCTTTAGCTTCAGCTGCAACACCTCCTGCTCTTTTAGGAGACGGAGTTTCTCCTCGGTTTCACACCTACACACACATACGCATATTTAGGTATCTAAATGAAAGACATGCAATGGACTACAATAGTTTTTATATAAAGATGTATTTATGAACCAACTTTGAGACTGAGAACGAATGCAATAATAATACATTTAAAAATGAACAGGGTCAAAGGTCATCAAAGCACAATTTTTTTAAGTAATATATTCTTTTTTTTAAACAATTTTATAACATATTTTAAAAAAAACATTTATTGTACAATACACTTGTATTTAATTAAATTCAGTCATTAAATTGGCATTTCTTTCAGACCCCAAAGGAAACCCCCTGTTGAAATAACACTACCTTAAATACAGGTTCAGTTAATTCCCATGAGAATTAATTCCCATAATTATTTTCTGTGGTAATTAACTGTGTCTATTCCACCAAATTTCACATTTAAACATACAATCTCAGTGCACACCCACTGTTATTAAAAAATGCAATAAAGCAATCATTTTTAACCAAAAACGTGCTGACTTTCTAGGAAAATTAGACTTATGTCATCTGAGAATGTTCCACCTTATGTAATAGAAGATTATGTATCACATTTTTTAATTTTGCTTAATTCATTATCAAGCATTCACAGGCATTTCCAGGCGCTTGCTGTTTCCCACCACAAGAGGGTGATCAGCTGTTCAAATCACAATATTTTGTTCTTTTGATGTGAAATATTCCATTGGCATGTTTGGAATGCAGACTGTGTTATGAATACAGTGCTCAGTATGCAGATTTTTTGATTTGTTACATTTGGACAAATTACAGAACACACTGGGTTGGGTAGTGTATCCCACAATGCAAATTACTTAACCTTTAAAACCTTTAACTTTTTTTACTTTAAAAGGAATGTGTCTCATAGTTTGACTGGACTGACATTAAAACATTTTGTGTATATATATATTTATACGTGTGTATACATGTTATTAAGTCTTAAAAAAAGTAATAAAAAAATATTTCATTTTTCTTGTTCACTGAAAGCTTCTAACCTGGTCTTTAAATGTGCTGCCCTGAGTTTCACTGCATCGGATTGTAACAAAACTTCTGCATTTTCCATTATGATCATCCTAACCTGCCAAAACAAACATAAAAGAAGGAGAATTAACAAGAAAAAAGACATATAATTAAGATAAGGTACATTATAATTGCCCATGGGTAGAAATTACCCTCTTGAGCAATTTGATCAAAATTATGAAAAAAAATAAAATAAAAAATCTTATTAGGAAAGTACAAGGTTCATTGATGATAAATGGCTGTCAACACCCATCTAATCATGGGAACGAAAAATCATTTCTGAATTCTCAGCCTGAAAGATCAGGGTGTATGTAGGTGTGCGTTAGCATGCGGTTTTTCTGGCTGTCTACTGATTGACAGCCTCAGTTTATGAAAATACCACTACTGAAGGAAGTTATGAAGACTTAAATGCTGCCAGGATTTTTCACTTAATGTCCGTTGTGCACATTGCTCAATGCGTTGATTGTATCTTGACGGCTTGATGTTTTTTTCCCCCAAGAGCACATAAAATAGTTAACTATCTGTCACATGAGACAACACAAGTGGGTTTTAAACTGTTATCTGCATTTTTGCAAATCTTTAAGTAGGCTGTTATTATGTTTGGGTCAAAGATCTAGCCAGATGCGAAAGCCAGCCCTTAGGTACTAAAGGATTAACAATCTTTCGCAAGGTCAGTATGGCCACAGGCACCAGAAAGGTTTTAGGAAGCACAGGTGTTAAGTGTCTGGTTAACAGCCCTCTAGTAATCAATTAAAATACCTGTTGGTACCACAGAATTCAAACTACCAGCCTGCAAACCTTAGTCTATTAAAAAGACTATGCAAAATAGTATTCAAATAACGTAGTATGCCATAACGAACATGATTGAATATAGAATCTCATATAATTAGTAATAGTATTAATAAGTATGCAAAAAATTATGCAAAAGACAAATCATTCTTCTTAAATATATTATGTAATTATTATAAATGCCACAGTATACAGTATATATGAGTAGTATGATAGTATTTCATTCTGAACATGTCCTTAGTCTCAAATATATAGTATACTATCTAATTACTGGATGCATATTGTGCTCAGTATACTGTACATAGTGCATACTTCAAATTAGTATTAGAGAGTATGCAAAAAGTGTAGTAAGCCATAACAAATAAATCATTAATCTTGAATTTAAAATGTCATGCAATTATTGCATGCTGCAAAGCTTACATAAAGTATACTGCAAACGTAGTATGAGTAGTATGATACTATGGCATTCCAAACATATTGTTTGTCACAAATATTCAAACAATCTATACAATTAACATACTGCATAAATAGTATGAGTAGTAAACTAAGGCATCTGGACACTCAAATATCTAGTAAGTTTATCTAATTACAAACAAAAAGCCTAAAAACCTGGTCTTTGTCTGTGGTTGTGTTCAAAATAACATATTAGCATACTACCCATACTATTTCGGCAGAATATAGTATATATACTGTGCACAGTATGTGATATTTATGCGGTCATACATGGATGACCTACTGAATGTCACAATGTGCAGTATAAAACCAGAACTCCATTTGGTTTGTTTACCCCACAATCCAATGCACTGGACTTTCAATATTACCCATTATTCTTCTTGGTTGTTACACGTTTTACACAAACTTGGATTAAAAATGCTAAATAACCATACTGATATTGTGCTTAAAACTTTTATTCTTGCATAAAACATACTTTCGCATTCTATTTTTTAACTAATAAGCAGTATACAGTTGCAGTTAGCAGTATGGTAGTATTCCGTTCTGAATGACATGTTTATCAGCAGAATGACTTTCTAAAGGCTGGTTGAAGGTTGTGTTTCTCACAGAGCGCAATATTAGCTTAGCACATTTTGACTGGCTGGCTGCCATTTTGATGATTCATGAGCTATTGTGGCAGCATAATATACAGTTAATCATTGTCACTGTCACTGTAAGTCACTCTCATATATAATGTATTTTAAGGGGATAAAATGAATTAGTAACGCTAATAGTGAATGCTTATGTGTTTGTACAGATAATGCTAATGCAAACTGCTAGTTACAAAGACTCATATTGTGCTTTGGTTTTAGGCAATGTTCGGAAGGGAATACTAGCATGTTGCATACGACATGTGGCTCAAGATGTGCAAAAAATAGTAAGCAAAGATAAACATGCTAATTTGTTTGCTACATTACTGTCAAATAGTTTTTCTTCTCACTATGTACTGCATGTTACAAAAATGGCATGTGTAGTGTGGTAGTTTGCTATTCCAAACATATCCTTAGTATCAAACATATTAGCCATCTAATTTTTGCATGTATGCAGAATATTGGCATACTTTACACAGGTAACATAGTGCATACTGCATAATTAGCATGAATAGTAAGTAGTATAGCATTATGTCATCTGATTACTGCATGAATATATAGTAAAATACAGGCATTTTGAACCCAGTATGTTTTATATACTGCATACTGCAAAAGTAGAATGCTTAGTATGCCGTTACAAACATACCCTTACTTTTTAATATAGACTGTCATGTAGTTAATTATTACATACTGCACAGTATACATACTGTATACCTAAATATTGACTGAATAACATTCACAGTTAAAATACTTAATAAATAGTATGAGTAGTACAGAACAGTATACTATGCATACTGCAAACCAGTATAGTATGCCATAATGAACGTATTCTTGATCTTGAATATAGAATGTCATGCAATTATTACATGTTGCATAGTATACATACTGTGTACTGCAAAAATAGTATGAGTTGTATGGTAGTATGCCATTCCAAAAATATTCTTAGTGTCAAATATAACATGCCATCTAGTTATTGACTGAACACAGAATATTCACTGTTAAAATACTGCATACTGCATAAGTAGTGTGGGTAGTACAGAACACTATACTTTGCATACTGCAAAGTATGCAAAATAATAGTTTGCCAATAACAAATATATTCTTAATCTTGACTATAGAATGAATATAGAATTATTACATGCTGCACAGTATGCATATTGAATACTAAAAACAGTATGAGTAGTATAGCAGTATGCCCTTCCAAACATATCTTAGTACATATATGGAATGCCATCATATTCAAAGTTATCATAATGCATATTGCATAAACAGTATGAGTAGTGCAGAACAGTATACTTTGCATATTTCAAAAGTGTTCAAAATAGTATGCAAAAATAATAGTATGCCATAACTTACATATTCTTAATCTTGAATATAGAATGTCATGCAATTATTACATGCTGCACAGAATGCATACTACATACTAAAAATAGTAGTATGCCATTACAAACATATTCTTAGTATCATATATAGTGTGCATCTGATTATTGACTGAATAGAAAATATTCACAGATAAATAGTATGACTTTTGCAGAACATTATACTGTGCATCTGCAAGAGTATTGCAAATAGTATGCCAAAAGTATAGAATGCTATAACATACATATTCTTAATTTTGAATATAGAATGACATGCAATTATTACATGCTGCACAGTATGCCTACTGTATACTAAAAATAGTTTGAGCTGTATGGTAGAATGCCATTCCAAATATTCTTAGTATAATATATAGTATGCATGTAATTATTAAGTGAAATGGAATATTCATACTGCACACTACATTAATAGTATGAGTGGTAGAGTACAGGATACTGTTCATACTGCAAGAGAGTACTGAAAATAGTATGCCATAACGTACATATTCATCATCTTGAATATATGTCATGCAAGCATTACATTCTGCACATTTGGGTGTGTCGACATACTGAGACACCTTAAATATGCAGTGGGGCCCCCAGGAGCCGAACTGAGAACCACTACAAAAGACGATGCATCTGAGAAAACAAAAAAAACAAGCATTTAATGTTTTAATTAGGCTCATTACCCCAGAGCCATTCTGAGGGGTTTTTCAGGGTCACATGAAAAGCTCCTCAGGTATCAAACGTAACGAGACAGGCAAGATGTAGATAACAGGGCTGATAATAAGCGCGAACGTCACGGACCCACCTGAGCTCGCAATTCCTGTGCCAGCGCCTCCTTATCGCTCCAGTCCCGCCGCGGAGCAACGTTCCTCAATCCCCACTCCTCGATCTGCTCCTCCAATTCGCAGTTGGTCCGTTCCAACTGATTCACGTGCTCCAGGAACCCCTTCAGTCGTTTGTTCAGGCCCCTCATGGCCAATTTCGGCTCTTCGAGTTCCTCCATGGGGCCAGATGAAACGAAATGTCTCCAAGCCCGTCCTGCCACACCTAAGATGATTAGGTGTTTACTGAGTAAATATTTTTCTTGAATACGACCGTCGACGTGGCTCCTACGGACAGGGACGGGGCCTTTCCCCGGCCCTTGGGGTACTGGGGCAGTGGAACGGGAGCGAGGGGCCCACCAGGGTGCCACTGGCCTCGTGTGGAGGTGAAAAGCAAGAGGCCACAATTTGTCACGGGTTTTGCTGGTGCTTTTGTAAACGCTGATCCTGGATTAGTGACAATTCACACATACACACACACACACACACACACACAGCACAGGTCAAAGTCCATTTGTGTTTTACAGTTCTAAAGGATCTGCCGTGTTTTTGTTTGTGCCGGCTTTGGTGGCTCATATTGCGTGCGGTTTGTTTGCTTAGCTGTAGGGTGTTTGCGTATGCCTGTTTGTGTTCGCTATTAGATTCTATCATTCAGATCTTTTACCTAATTATTTTTCTGTCTAGGTGAACTCGTCTTCAGTACAGATCTGTGATGTCGAGGCATGTCTCAGACCTGCAGGGCATACTTACAAAATACAAACTGCTTTACAGCTCAAGCGTTTCGCTAAAGCCGTGCGGATTAACAAAAGCATTTTGGCATTTGAGTTAGAACAGAAGTTAGCAGCCTCTGTGAGAAGGAGAATGTTGGCTATGCACTATCAGATCTGGGCTATGCACGAATCTATGGTTTTTAATATCGTAAATTGACATCTATCTATCTATCTATCTATCTATCTATCTATCCAGAGTTAAGTGTTACATTCAGTTTGTATTAATTTAATTTTTTTTTTAAATTAAATACATGGCCATAGAATATGTTGGGGACGTGTCACTTGAAAAAAAAATAATAATAAAATAAAAAATGTAAATTTGTGTATGTTTCATTCATACTTAAAGCCAGAGGGCGCTCTCACACGGAAAGTCTAAAAGGGGCTTGTAGAAGTAATAACTTATGACGTGCCAGGAAATCCCTAATATGGACAAAGGCGTCCAGATATCGCTGTAGCGAAGCTGAATGAAAAAAACAGAAAAGTTTTGACTGAGGAAACTTGAAGACGATAAATGCACGATTGTGACAATATTTAGTTCATGTGTGTTTTGCATCTCCAGGTAAAAAATAAAGAAGGTATATGAATAACGCAGTGCTAATTGACATAGTATATAAACTATAAAATATATTTTCTGCATTATTCTGAGATAACAATGGGAAAAAAAAGTGTTTGTAGTATAAAAAAAAAAAATCATAAAATTGTCATTAGGAAAATACAGGAAAAAAATTATTGGCTACTGTCCAGCAGTGTAGGCTATTTGATTTCTTAGCTGATTAAAAATAAGAGATAGGAAAAAAATAAACCTGTCAGTTAGACAAATAAATGAATTAATTAATTAGATAAAAATATATAAAATATAAAATATGCAATGCATAGTTTATATAAAACAGTATAAAATATATGAGTGTCCTATACACACTATATCTCCTAGTTTTATATATTTTATTGTTATTATTATTATTATTTAAATTTATTTAAATGAAAATGTATAATATATATATAAATATAAATAAATAGAAGTGTTATGTTCAATTTGTATACATTTAATTTTATACATAAAATTCTTGCATTTATAATACATATTTTACACACACAAACAAATATATACATATACATATAGATACATACATATATGGGTCAAAAAGTAAAGATGTCCGCATCAAAATTTGGTTGAAATGATGTTACATTGTCATTCAGTGTAACGCAATATTTATGTAAAAAAAATCAAACAACATGCTTATTTTGACTTGTACATATTAAAATATATAAAAGAATAAGGGAGCATATTAAATTTTATTGTGTTTTAAATGAGTAAAAAATTCTTACTGACAAATAGGCAAAACCTAGGATAGTGGCAAATTTTAAAAATGTAAAACCCTTTTTCGTCTTTGACCCATATACATATAATTTGACATTTACTTTAAAATGAAATGTAATTATATATGTGTGTGTAAGTTAAAATATGTGTATATATAATATAAAATATAAAATTATAATTATAATATAAAATTTTGTATTATTAAATTACATATAATATACATATAATTGTTATTATTATTATTATTATTATCATCATCATTAATAATAATAATAATAATAATAAATATAATGCACACTCACTTGATCAAACCCATCAAATCTGAAGGCCACAGTTGTTGTGATTGAATCAGTCTGAATAAATTCACTAATAAAAGTAATACTACAAAAGCACATTTGGTAATATATAATATAATATAATATAATATAATAACTTTAATTAGTCTATCTAGTCAGACTAATTTGCAGACGATAGGCAGGCATTATTGCACTGACATACAAATCAGCCTATCACAGTGATGTGGAGGCACTACTTCCTTTCTCACAAAGAGATGTAGATTTTTTGTCCCTGTATTACCTGGAGTCTCTTTTGGAGAGTGATTTACATTCATTTTAATAATATTTAAGTCATCGCCGCCTTCTTTAGAGAAAACGCTGTTAGTATAATGTCAATTAAATGGCCTTGTGACTTTGAGACAAACCAATGAGAAGAAAAGTAACTTGCATGCAAACTCAAACGGTGTGACTAAAATGACTTGTTTACGTAGTAAAACACCCTGAATAAGAGTTAAACATACAAACTACAAACACAGTTGTGCAAACAGCATGATGAAGGTAAATGCTGTGCCAGTTTCATTGCGTTTGATCTACCGAACCAAAGAAGTCTGCACAGCTACAACTTCAGAGAGCACAATCATCAGAGGGAAACAAAACAATGCCGTTTGCCTTACCAACACGCCCTCACCCGTCCCACCCCTTTTTTCTCCTCTCACCCTGCCCTGATGATTCCCCTTCAGATACGAGTTATTGAAGTGTGGCCGTCGCAGTAGGGTGAGAGTCCGTCTGGCTGCACCCGTACTGCCCCACACATCTGGTTCTGGGGTGTCAACGCCATCTGGCTGAACACCCCAGAAGTCACGGGACAGGGAATGCCGCCCGACCTGTTCCGGCCCTGGCGCTGCTCCATGAGAAAACAACTTGGCCTCATGAGTCGTCTGAAATGGGAGTGCAGGTAATTACAAACAGGTAATGACTGCAGACATGCGGCTACCTGTCCGACATTTAAATTACAAGATGGCTTACTGAAAAAAACAAAAGCTGTCAACTCAGACATGCAAACTTTGAGATCCGGATGGTGACACACTACCCACGGTCTTTTACAAGGCCCGTAAGTTCCCGCTCGTCCCCACCTGTCTACACTCCTCAGCCAAATGAGATCATACTTCAGCTTTGTCATTTTTGTAGTTAGCAACAGTTGTAGTCATATTTTTGGACCAGTGCAGATGACAAACTCCCGCTTTATTCATGTATTTCTGATGTCATCTGTTTTTCAACAATATTGTTCTTGTGAACTTTCAGAAGAAGTTTGGATATTAAATGACTATTTAAAGTAAACTCAAACTGAACACAAAATCTAAAACCTGATTAAAATGGTGAAATAATAACCAGTTTACACACACACACACACACACACACACATATACATATATATATATATATATATATATATATATATATATATACAAATTAGTATATATGTATGTGTGTGTGTGTGTGTATGTATGTATATATTATATATATATAGATATATAGATAGATAGATATAGCTAGATAAATAGATAACAAATTTAGGGCCAGATTTACTAACAGCTTGCATCAGCGCAAACCTTTTGGCGTTGAAGAAGTACTGTCAGGATTTACTAAAGACGCGCAGTGAAAAAAAAAAAGTTATTTTTGAGCTTGACCTTATTGAATATGCATTTGTAGGAATTTCACTTTCAGATGCAAAATTTATGTGAGGAGACTATTAAGATGAATCACGCAATGCGATTTACTAACGTTTGCGCTCGTCAAATTACTGGTATTTGCACCATTATTTAACGCCCAAAAAAAGCACGTCTTAAAGCAGGTGGTAATTTGCGCTGCTCTTGGTATATTGTGCTGGTCATTATGGAAATGATCTGGCTGTGTCTGTGCTCTTTAATGTGTGCATTGTCAGTAAATCACACGCAGAATTTTCCCCTCCCATCAGCGCTTTTATGGAACTGCGCTCAAACGCTAATTATATATATATATTTTTTTTTACTTTATAGTACATTTTTAACAAAGTATATACTTTAATAAATTCAATATATGACATCTTCACAAAAAATATTGTTATTCATCTTATTCATATAAATAAAAAAAGCATGTCAACTTCCCATGTCGAGTCAGCTCCATTTATTATACTTGAGACAATAATTATGGGCTATAATTCAGTTTAAACTCTGCGGCAGACATGGTATGTCTGTGTCATCGTGTTTATTGACACAAGGACGTCTCGGTTAGAGGCTTTCAAAGAATCCACAGCTTTGCACCCAGACTTTTGTTTGGTCTTCATCGCAATCATATCTTTTTGAAGAGCTAAACCAACATTATCACGGGTGTAAACTAACAGGAAACACTGGCACTTTCAGCATTAATCTATCACCATCATGTCTATGTCAATAACAAAGAAACTCTTAAGATAATCTGACTTCTGCAGCGTTTTAAACAGCTTGTTTAGAAGAGCTTCAGTTAGCTGAGCTGGACTTAGTCATGTGAGAAAGTAAATATAATCATATACAAAGGTGGATGGAAGGAGTTATAAAGATATGTAAGTGCAGGATGTTATTATACAACTGTCTTTTGAAATGAATGACTTTCCATTGTGCTTATGGAAAGTTATGATTAATTTCCTTTTCCATGACTGATCTTTCCAGAACATGTGCTAACATGCCACTTATTGTACATATGTGAAGTTGCATGAATTTAATGACTTCATCTCTACAAAACACAATCATACATCTAATCGCCAAATGTGTAGAAAGACAGTGGAAGCCCCACCTGGACACACCTGCGCATTAAAAGCGTAGCCACGCTAGGTATGCGACACTACAGTGCACAGGCATGTCCCCTGGATACCATGGATACTCGACATAGCAGTGTTGCCACAGCTCAAACAAACAAGAAGAAACAACAACAGCTGATTTACATAAACATGTCAGATCGTGAGAAAAGTATTAACGAAGATTACTTTAGGTAATTGGGTCTTACAAATGGCATGTTAGACTTTCACTGCAAAGATTAGCAGGCTAGCTAACACCGGTAATTTTCAAACTATGGGTCTGTTCTGATTGAGGATGTCAGTAACAACCGGAGGAAGTTAACTGTTGGCATTAGCATTCAACTTTTGAGTTTGTTTTAAACAAGAGGGAGAAATGTAGTCATTAGCATTAAACTTGTAAGTCTGTTCTGATCAAGGAGGTCAGTAATACCTAGAGAAAGTTCAAATTAGCATTAAACTGATGAATTAGTTTTAACCAAGGAGTTCAGTAAAATCTAGAGAAAGTTAACCATTAGCATTAGCCTGTTTTTTATCAAGGATGTATGTAATACCTTACGTTAACCATTAGCATTAAACTGGTAAGTTTGTAAGGTTTCTGATCAAGGGAGTCTGTAACGCTGGTAGAAAGTTAATTGCTAGCATTAGCATTCAACTGTTGAATTTGTTTCAATCAAATAGGTTTGTAATATCTAGAGAAATTTGGTCGTTAACATTAGCATTCTGATGAGTTTGGTTCAGTCAAGGAGTTCTGGGATATCTGGAGAAACTCATTGGCATTAACATTCAACTTGTGATTTTGATTCAGTCAAGGAGGTCAGTGAAATCTAGAGAACGTTATTAGCATTAGGATTCGACTTGTGAGCTTGTTTCAATCATGGAGGTGAGTAATCTACATAAAATTAACCATTAGCATTAGCCTTCAACTGGTGAGTATGTTTTTATCAAGGACGTATACTAATGTTACCTATTAGCGTTACTGGTAAGTTTGAAAGCATTCAGCATTCAACTGTTTAATTTTGTTGTTAACATTAGCATTCTGGTGAGTTTCTTTCAATCAAGGAGGTAATATCTGGAGAATGTTGTTAGCATTAGCATTCAACTTGTGAGTTTGTTTCAATCAAGGAGGTCAGTAAAATCTAGAGGACGTTATTAGCATTAGCATTCAACTGGTGAGTATGCTTTATCAAGGAGGTCTGTGTCTAGCAAAAGTTATCCATTAGCATTAAACTAGCGAGACTGTAATAGCTAAAGTTGTACACTTTCAACTAGGCTAGCGTTCAACCAATCTGTTCTGGTGAAGAAGTTCTGCAACACCTGGGGAAAGCTAGCAGTTAACATTAGCATCCAACCAGTGTATCTGTTCTGATCAAGGATGTCTATAATGTCTGAAAAAAGCTTGCCATTAGCATTAGCAGTCAACCGGTGAGTCTTTTCTGATCAAAGATGTCTTGTAAAGTCTGGCAAAAGCTAGCTGTTAGCATTAGAATTCAACTGGTAAGTATGCTTTATGAAGGAGGTCTGTAGCTAATACCTAGCAAAAGTTAGCCATTAGCATTACTGGTGAGCTTGTAATAGCTAAGTTTGTGATACCTTAAGTTGTAAACTTTTAATAGGCTAACATTAGAGTTCAACCAGTCTGTTCTGTAGGAAATACCTGGAGAAAGCTAGTAGTTAACATTAGCATCCAACCGGTAAATATGCTGATCAAGGATGTCTGTAACATCTCGAAAAGCTAGCCATTAGCATTAGCAGTCAACCGGTGAGTCTTTTCCAATCAAAGATGTCTGTAACGCCTGACGAAAGCTAGTCGTTAGCATTAGCATTCAACCAGTGAATCTGTTCTGACCAAGGATAATGCCTGCCGAAAGCTAGTCATTAGCATTAGTATTGAACCGGTAAGCCTTTTCTGATCAAGGAGCCCAGTTGAAAAAACCAGCAGATGCTGGTTAGGTAGGTTTTGAAGCTTGGATGCTGGTTTGAGCTGGTTTAAGCTGGTCCTGAGCAGGAGTGACCAGCTTAGGACCAGCACATGACCAGCTAAGGACCAGCATAAACCACCTCAAACCAGTATGCGTTTTTTTTTTTAACAGGGAGGTCTATAAAGCCAGAAGCAAATTAGCCGTTAGCATTAGCATTCAACTGATAGGTCTGATAAATGATTTTGTTACGGTTGCAGTTTTATTTTCCAATATAAAATTTGGAGCAAAAACTAGTTGAGCCACTAAAGTTGTTTAATTTTACACTTCACTTGTTCTTTTAGCAGCTCATGAAGAGGTCATTCAAAGCCAAATGCTTCAATTACACCAGAATTGTGTGGCAAGATAAACAAACACTCAAACAGGATTAAGGGAAAAAAAGGCAAAAATGTAACCGAGAAATGTAACTGTCAACGGTCTTTTGCCATTAAATAACTCCTGCAAAATCACCCAATTATCTTTCATGAAACATCAGTCAAAACAAATATGACTGTCTCTCCAGAAAAAGCCACATTGTTCCGCAAACATGTAACATCATGTCGTTCGTCTGCTTCATTATCGGACAATGTGACTGCATGTGACCGCACTATCCACACCAAACATGATCAGAAGAAACGCAATATCACAACAGCCACATCAAAAGACCGATTTTAAAAAATACATGCACAGCCAAAAAGAGACAGAGGGTGTTAGAGTCCATAACAATGAACACAAAATAAAAGCATTTACATGAGAAATGTATATGTATTATATTATATGATTATGTATTTAATTATGCATTTAATTTAAATTAAAACATTTATTTTTATAAATTCAAAATACATATAATTTATTCGAAATCCATACATTATATGTGTGTGTAGTAATTTATATATAGTGTAGTAATTTGGTTATTTATTTTTTATATTATATATATATATATATACACACACACACACACACACACACACTTTAAAATTTTTTATAATAATTTAATATATACTGTAATAATTTAACATATATACTTTATGAAATATTTTATAATAATTTGAATAATAATTTGTATTTATGAATTGAAAATGTATTACAATAATTTTAGCAAAAACTACTGTTTATACATAATATAAGTACTTATATAAAATAATTTATTAAATTTCAAAATGTATTAGACAAAGTATATATTTAACATTTCTTATAAAATCATAACTATTTATCTACACAAACACACACACACACACACACACA
>JAFVLL020001706.1:0-12115 GCA_021397915.2 Tor tambroides
TCCTGGTTTGAAAAAGCTGCATTTGACAAGGTGAGAGTGGATTACAATAAAAAAAAGAGCAGAGGAGAATGGGAATCATTTTCGATTGTATCCATCCTTATACCTTTTTCTGTCTTAATAAATAAAATGCACATAAAATTAAAGGACACTGTGAGATGCAGAGGAAAACGGGATCAGCAGTACATCTGTATATGCCTTTAAGAGGCTCAAAGTCACAGTGAGGTGGCAGAATTAACACAGAACACTGCTGGATGTGTCTTTTGAAGGTTATGTGATTGGTCATTTGGAAAAAAACAAAGTGCTGAGCTGGACTTCCTAGACGCAGATCTGTCATAATCAGCTGGCACCATTGCATACATTCTGCAGCTACTGCAGATGTGCAACACAAAGACACAAAACCAATGAGATGACCAATAACTAGGTGCATAACCAATGCAGAATGTAGTACAAGGAAATAAAATCAGATGCAATAAAGTGTTATTAGTAAAACTTAAAAACTACTCATTCAGAATCAGAACTACCATTTAGTTAAATACATCATATTTAAATCTCACCCACATAACAAACCCTTCTGGCTAATTAAAAACAAGCTCAGTATCTTTTAAATTGCTTGGCTGAGTGGAGTGATGTCTAAGTTTGGTTTCCACCATATGTTTAGGCATATGGTTATGCGGTACGAGGACATCCTAAGTTTCAGATTTAATTGCTGGTTATGTAATCTTGCATTGGGGAAACTGAAATCTAAAATACTAATGCGTGTCATGTGTCTAGTTGTGAGCAACACACCAGGGGCCTCATGATGATGTCTTGGTCATTCAAAGACAAAAGCTGCTGCTGAGTTTGCATGAGTCCCTCCTGGAGGGTATGGGAAATCAGTGAAAGACGAGCTCGCAAAGAAGGATCAGTGTTCTCTGTCAGAAACTGCTCCATGTCATCATCCTCTTGATGCAGCTCTGAAGAAAGCCTACAAAAAGGGAAAGGAAACAACAGAGAGAAAAATTGACAGAGGCAAAGACAGACTGAAATGGGGATACATGCCTACACATTCATAATATTAAAAGAAGTTATTTAAAAAAAAATTAAATTCTGTCATGATTCATTACCACAGAAAATGATTTTCACTTGTCTCTCAGTTTAAAAAAATGCACCTCAGATTTCCAAAGATTTCATATTTTCAAATGTTTACTCGGAAAATGATCCACCTTTTTCTTCAGCGCGGAAGTAAGCCTATGGGTGAGACTTCCGGTTCATTAGCCGCTACAGGTAAACAACGAGGAGAATAACAACGTGCAGTAAACGGTAAAACTGTTTGCACTACAAACCAGTGTGTTCATAATTAAGATAATACATTAAAATAAGAGACACCAATTTTCAATATCAAGCAGCAAAACTAACTGTTTTGTACAGCTGAAAAAAGCTGGACGCGGATGAGACCAGAAGCTAGACCCATGGAATTTACAAATGGCCGCGCCCATTTTTACGGCAAGAAAAAGGTGGATAGCTAAGACTTAAAGTTGCTAGAGGTCAACTAGTCAAACCTTAATTTGTCCCGTTTCTCTTCATCCTCAGTGGCAAATTTTTTCCACTGGTAATGCACAATGGAATCAGTCTTGTTCATTATTGCCACTTTCTCGTAGTTAGCCAAGGAGATGTAGGTTTTCTCCACCATCACATTGTTCTTGTCCAATCCTACATTTATATCTGCAGACTCTCCATAGAGGCTGATTTGGATGTCTTCTCCTACAAAGAGTCATAAGGTTTACAGATATATCAAAGTAAAAGGTTTGTATATGAAGACACCATACTGTCAACACAAGAATAACAGACACAACATCAACCTAAGAATGTGAATATACTCTTGAGTATTGGTGGTCATTCTCATGAAACTATCCATTAAATTTCTCTTATGCCTTGCAAAAGTATTCATACCCCTTAATTTTTTTCAAGTTTTATGTTGCTGCCTTATGTTAAACTGCTTTAAATTACTTTTTTCCACATCAATCTACACTCCATACACTATAATGGTAAAGCAACAAAAAAAAGGTTTTTAACATCTTTGCAAATTTATTAAAAATAAAAAACTTAAATATTCCATTGCATAAGTACTCATACCCTTATCTGGGACAGTTGGAATTTAGCTCAGGAGCATTCATATTGCTTGTAGGTGTTACTAGACTTTGAGTGAAGGTAACCTGTGGCAAATTCAATTGAATGGGTATGATTTGGAAAGGCACACACATCTTAATAAAAGGTTCAACAGCTGATAATACATATCAGAGCAAAAACCAAGCCCTGGGGTCAAAATAACTGTCTGTAGAGCTCAGAAACAGGTTTTCGTGAAGCCACACATCTGGGGAAGAGTTCAGAAAAAAATTTGGCTTCATTGAAGGGTCACAGAAGCATGTAGTCTCTTACCCTTAATGGAAGAAGTTTGAAACAACCAGGATTCTTCCTAGAGCTGGCCTCCTGGCCAAACCGAGCAATTGATGGAGAAGAGCTTTGGTTAGAGTGGTGACGAAGAACCTGATGGTCACTCTAGTTGAGCTCCATGATCATATGTGGAGATAGGAGAAATCTACAGAAGGACAAACATCACTGCAACACTCCACCGATCTGGGCTTTATGGCAGTGTGGCCAAACTCAATCCTCTCCTCAGTGAAGACAAAAGAAAACACACTTGGAATTTACAAAAAAGCACCTAAAGGACTCTCAGACTCTGAGAAACAAGATTCTCTGGTCTGATGAACCTCAATACTAAGTATTATGTTTAAAGGGAACCAGCTCTGCTCATCACCTGCAGAATACCATCCCAAAAGTAAAGTGTGCTGGTAGTAGCCTCATGCTATGGGGCGGTTTTTCAGCAGCAGGGACTGAGGGACTCGTCAAAATAGAAGAAAAGCTCAATGCACCAAAATATTGAGATAGCCTTAATGAAAACCCAGTCCAGAGCATTCAGAACCTCAGACTGGGCAGAAGGTTTACCGTCCAACAGGACAGTGACCCTAAGCACACAGCAAGAGTGGCTTATACACAACGCTGTGAATATCCTTGAGTGGCCCAGTCACAGCCTGGGCTTGAACCCAATCAAATATTTCTGGAGAAACCTGAAAATGTGCATCTGCCCCCATCCAACCTGACAGAGCTTGAGACGTGAAGAGGTGAGGAGACAAATGGCAGATAATTGCCAAATGTTGATGAGCAAAGCTTGTCGCATCAAACAAAAAAGACTTGAGGCTGTAAAGGTACTTCAGCTAAATATTTAGTTAAGGGTATGAATACTTATGCAATGTACTTATTTGAGTTTTTTATTTTTAATAAATTTACGAAGTTGTGACAATTCTGTTTTTGCTTTGTCAATATGGTGTATGGAGTGTAGATTGATGTGGGGGAAAAAGGCAACAACATAACAAAATGTGAAAAAAAATGAAGGGGTATGAATACATTCGCAAGGCACTGTATGTACAAAACAGGGCAAATTGGCATGAGACCGCAATCCCATAAAAGCCCCAATAGCAGTGGAACATTCTGCAAGTGATCTACTGACAATGCGCAAATTAAAGAACACAGATCCAGCTAGCTCATTTCCATAATGCTCAATGCAATCTACCAAGAGCAGCACAAACGAGCAACTATTGCAGCCATGTCAAGCGCAAAATGTGTTAAGACATGCTTTATTGGGGCGTTAAATAATGGCGCAAATACCTGTAAATTCACTACCGCAAATGTTAGTAAATCACGTTGCAGGATTCATTTAAATACTCTCAACCTATAAATTTTGTGTCTGAAAGGGAATCTCCTACAAATGCATATGCAATAAAAAAATCAGCTGCAACAAACATGAATCTGGCCAATAAAACCTTATAGGGTTGACTGTTCTAACGCTGAAAGCAAAAACAAAAAAAACATAACTACCAAATATAATTTCATCACACCACATTATTTAAAATAAAAAATATTTTACTGAACTTAATGAGGCCAATGAGGATTAAATGATGCACCAAAAAAAGACTTTTAAATGGCTATTTAATCAATTGACAGTCCAAAAAATTGATTAAATCTGCAAGTCTGTATTGACACTGAAAGCATGACATTTAGCTAAAATGTATAATTTATAAAATGACGTTTTTTGCATTACAGACTAAACAGAGATATATCTATAAAATAATGCATCTCAGTTCAGTATTCTGTTTTGTTATACAGAATGAGTAGTAAAACATGAGGACACAAATGGGTTACCAATGAAACTGTTTTCTGAGAATAACCCTTAGAGAAGGTATACACTTGTGAAAGAGTGAATAGTAGAAAAGTCCCCATTAACTCTCCAGCAAGCATAAAGTTTTACAATTAGCCAGTTATACGACTGGAGCTGTGATCGTTTTAGTCACCATAGTGGTGGTGCTATATGTAAACAAATAGAAGTGTGTGTTCTTTGTTTGTTACCATGGTGGTGCTGTTGTGCTGCAATGACTGTGAACCTGAAGGTCCATCAGGATAAGAGCTCCCCGGTGAAAAGCAATCACATGACATCACCAAAAACCAATCAGCAGCAAACACAAGTAAAATTCAAAACAAGAGCTCAAATCAGAAGTGCAGCTGACTTACATACATTTACCTGCATTTTTATTTGTTTTACTAGTTTGGCTACATTCAAAGCAGGAGCTTCATGCTTAGTGGACTATCACAACCCTGCCTTGTCCTGCTATGCACCCACACAAATCTAAAAAACATTCAAATAAAATATAAACGGCAATCATTTTCACTACAAAATGATATATACCAGGTAAACATTGATCTTGGACAATAAATCTTCTGCTCTGGATATATAGCATTTGGAATATGTAATATGATTGTGCTGACTGACAAACACAGAGCTGGGGAGGAGGGGTGCAAATATATGAGATAATTCCTCAAGTAAACAAAGCCAAAGCAAAGTGATGGATATTGTAGAGAAACAAATTTCAGCTGCTACATTTATTGGTTGTCTTAGCACGCTTCAATGCCCAAACGTCATGAGTGCATGCACTTTTCACTTGACATATTACATGCATGCATGTATGAGCATATGCTTTCACACATATGTTTTTGTGTGTGCGTATATGTACACCATTTGCAACTCTTGCACACATTCTAGAGAGAATACTTTTATTTTTCTCAGCATGCATCTCTCTCTGGAGACTCTATTCTGCAGGGGGCATAACTCTTGGACACAAACAGACAGGTCACCAGAGGCATTTCAGATGGTTAAGACACTACCCAGACTCCTTCATCCCATCCCAATGAGACTTTCATGGTATCAGGTGTACTGCACATAATTAAACCCTAACCTGTTTGTCATTTTTGTACACTGAGGTCTTCAAAATACACTGACTGTCTTCAATGCACACTGATCTAGTACACTGCCTAATGAAGCTGCTATGAATGTTGGGAAGACAATAACTTATGCAAAAGTAAATCAAATATGTTGATAAATAAGGATTTATCAATATCATATTGGATATTGGACAATATTAGTTGTATCAGCATTGGGCGATATTGGATGCTGAAATTAGATATTTAATTGCATTTTTCCATTCAGATTACCTTTGCCAGCATCTAACACACACCTAATTATTAAAAACACTAATAACTGAACAACACTGCATAGCCACAGACTGGTCAGAGTGCCCATGATGACCCCTGTCCACCACCAAAAGCACCCACAATGGGCACATGAACCTCAGAACTGGATCATGAAGCAATGGAAGAAGGCTACCTGTTCTGATGAATTACCTTTTCTTTCAGATCAGGTGGATAGCTAGGTACATGTGCATCATCTACCTGAAGAAAATATGGCAGCAGGACGTACTATGGGAAAAAGGCAAGCCAAAAGAAGCGGTGCTCTGGACAGTGTTCTGCTGGGAACCTTGGTTCTTGGCATTCACGTGAATGTTACTTGGACACGTACCACCTACGTAAAGATGGTTGCAGACCACGCCCACACCTTCATGGATAATGCTCCCTGCCACACTGCAAAAATTGTTCAGAAATGGTTTGAGAACATGACAAAGATTTCAAAGTGTTGCCTTGGCCTTCAAATTCCCCAGATCTCAATCTGACAGAGCGTCTAATGAATGTGCTGGGCCAACAAATCCAATCCATGGATGCCCCAACATGCAGGACTTAAAGGATCTGCTGCTAATGTCTCGGTGCCAGATACACAAGCCATACTGCTTTGGCAGTACAAGGGGGGCCTACACGATTTCAGGCAGGTGGTTTGGCTGATCGGTGTATTTTTACATTTAGATTATATTTGTCATCAGTTAGTTCTCACTTAATCTTTAAAAACACTAATAATTTATTAACACTGTTAAAATACAAACAGCAAAAAGTGATGCTCTTAAGGTTAAACCACAGAAAAAAACAACAGTGTCTTGCAAAACGCAAACAATATGTAATACTATGCTTTGACCAAATGTTTTCCTGTGCTGTTTAGTAAAAACTAATGAGTGTGAGAAAGAGGAAACTAAAGCCCAGAGCATTTTCTCTATAGCAGCTGCTCAAGCATGTGTCCTAGCAGAAGTACTGGTGTTACTCCATGTACATTTTAAACAAGCCATTGTAACTGCAGCAGCACAGATGAAGTACCAGGAGCAGAAGTATTTGCATTTATGCTTTAGTTTGAAAGAGAGGAAAGAAGCTGTATGGGAAAAAAATAAAGGCTTTATGAAAGGAAAAGACAGACAGAGAGTGTGTAAGAAAGATAGTGAGATAGCAGACAGGCAGAGAGAGAGAAAAAAAAACATTGGGAGAAGAAATGAAACCGTCATAATTATCAATAAGATCCTGAAGATGATACGGGTAGAAGGCAGGTTGTGTCCTGTGGTTTCTTTCTTTTCTCAGCTCCATCCCAGTCTCGCCCTTTCATCCTCTCTCCGCTGATTAATTCACCATAGATATCACTTTTCACAAATGAGCCAGAGACATTTAACCTCTGTCTCTATGCATGAAGCTTTAAGAGGGAAAAAAGAGTAAAGGAAATTGTGTCTTTGATGGGACACTGCATCTGCCAGCGGGCTGAGGGATTGTGGGAGCTGTTCAGAAGAGAGGGGAGGGGAGAAGAATGGGAAATGAGGAAAGCTTTCATAGTGCTGCAGAGTGTGTGCGTATGTGTGATGTCTTCATCAGCTCACTCTTAAGTGCAGTCTAAAAAGCCTGTCGAGATAAGGGAATTCTCCTTCTTGAGGAGGAAAGCGGTCTACTTATATCATCAAGTAGACTATAGGATACACATTTGCCCCTCCAGACGAAAGAAAAACAAATCTGAGATGACCAAAACATACAATAGGTAACAACGATTTCCTTTTGGACGTCTTGAGCAACAACATGAATTCCTACTGTAATTAACCTATGCCAAACATTAATTAGACTACACTGAACAAAATATGCATAAATAAAACAAAAACAATTATCCTAACAACAGCAACTGATTCTTTAGCCTTTCTGAGGAAGCTGTTAGCATGCATTCTTACAATAGCACAAGGCATTTTTGAGATTCGTTCAGCGTACAGCAGTAATTATCTTATTTATTTTCGTGACATGTTTTGTATCCATTGTGTTATGCTGTCTGAGCAGACGACAGACTATTGAACAGGGGAGGAAAGGAGAGAGATTGATATACTGTAGACAGAATGGAAAAGGCGACCCGTGACCCGTGCAACGAAGCTGATGTGTTTGTTTTGCTTTGGTGCACCATGTTTTCATTCGCAAATATAATGCTGTTTTTTTTCATTAGCTCTCCTCACCTCGATGTTGCCATTTAAACAGACCTAGATGCTTACAGCTCCCTCTGCATCTCTTGTCTCTGAATGCCACAGTAATGAGATTTTGTTTCTATATGAATGCCGTTAATAGCAAACAAGCCACGGGTAATGTGTTGCACTGCAATTTGTAACGGAAATATTAGAAATGAGATACATGCTGTACCACGTACGAAACAAACTTCTTCTCATACTGAAGTTCCATGCATGCATTCCCTATTTACAGCCAGAAATGTCTGATGGGAGGGATATCCTTTGAAGAATCCCAAGCGTCCCTTAAAAGGAAATAGCGTTCACTGTATAAGAAAGAGTCACACTGAGTGAGTACTAGTGTGTAGGATCCCCTCTGCCCCACTGCTGCAGCTGTTACCCGGGGCTTTTTGGCTCTTTATGCATATTTTAGAGTCAATGGGCAAACTCTGCAGCCTGGATAAGGCAGATGATACGAAGCAAAACAGCTGGGAGGCATTTGAAAATGTAGGACAGATTAAGTAACTCATCCTTGCCTGTGTTGCTTAGCGAAGATAGTGTCTCTATTCACTTCCAGCTATTGGTAATTAAACACATTATGGTTTCAGAGGGACTACATGGGCTTCAGTAACTCTTTAGCTTTGTAGTCCATTACTCATGGACAGTCAAAACAGTGCAGTTAAAGGCACAGCCACAGATTGCACTCTAGTTGTTCATATAAAACCTGTCGCCTGGTTGTCAATAAGTAACACTGACTAATTTTGTTTTTACTTAACTTTTTAAAGGCAAATGTTTATACCGTTTATCTAATTTTAGATATACATTTTTAGTTTGTCACTGCATTTACATTAGCACATCTATGTTCATTGAATGAAGCAACAAACAACATCATATAACAATCTGACAAACTAACCAAACTAACCACACTCTACTCTTTAAAACTTTTAAACAACAGAAACTTTTCAAACGTCCAACATAATTGTCAGAATAAGAGTTCAACCAGCTGATAAAAACATCACAATAACCCACAAGCAACCAACACAACTCCATTCCATCAATTAACGCCTTGTAAAGGGAAAGGCTGTCCAAAACAGTTAAAAACAAATATGTCAGTGATTTTGATGTGAGAGGGCAACAGAGGATGGACTTTTCACTGGAGGAACCGTTATTATGGATTATGGACTTGAATTTTGGCAAAAGCAACGGTTCAAAGTTAAAATGCCTTAATGATTAATTTCTTTATTACAAACACACAGATTTTCACTTCACAAGACATTTTATGAACTGTTTGAACTCTCATTCTGATGGCACCCATTCACTGCATAGGATCCATTGATAAGCAAATGATGTAATTCAAAATTTCTCAAAATCTGTTCTGATGAAGAAACAACCTGAGGGGGTGAGTAAATTTTCAGGAAATGTTTATTTTTAGGGTGAACTATTTCACATAAACATCACACCTTCAGTGCAGAACAGTGCAGGGTTAGTGTTTTCCCTATGCAGTGCATAGAGAGCACCTTTAGAGACTTAAGACAGGTCTGTGTACTTCTCTGAGAGGCAACTGGGACTGCAGGGAGATGTTTCTGCCAACCCCAGAACGAAACCAATGAAGACATGCTCCAAAGCAGCTTCATGTTAAACATAAATGAGGAGGAGACAGGAAAAGGCGCTAAATTAAAAATGATGCTCCCCTGATGGGCGCAAAGTAGTATTTTTAGAGCAGAGCGCATATTAAAATGTTAATGCCAATGGCCTTCAGCAGACCTGTGTGTTTATTCAGTGAGACAGGCAGAGCACCTGCAAAAACCACACACACACACACACACACACACACACACACACACATACCTAAACCACATGCTCAATTATATGTCGAAATATACAAGCACAATCACACAGACATTAATTCACGCACAAACTGGCATGTCAGTTTAAACACACCCTCTTACCCATGCACATGATCTTTATTTAAACATTTCTTTGCACCATCTTGCCTATGAATAATGCCTATCCGCCTACCGCTGATTGAGATAAAACAGTGATTCAGCATTAAGATTAAGACGTAATTAAATAATCCTAACAACAAATCAACTATTGTGCTATGTGAAATATCATTTGCAAAAATCGTTTGAGTCGGCAAATGACTAATATCATAGCTCTCTGAGAGCTTGAGAGTTCAAAGCACAGCCCACAAGTGGAAATTTAACCAATTTCACCAATTTGCCTGTTCAAAAACAAAACAAGATGCAACAATAAGATTGGCCTGTTGGCCCAGGACCGGTGTGAGAGAGTTTCAGGGCAGATGGTGAAGCAGTCAGTTGCCTCATAGGGCCAATGCTGCTTAATTACCACATCCAGCATTTATTGATCCTATTTTTATGCATTCCAAATTTAAACAGTTTTCTGTTTCAAAATGTTGTGAATTGTAGATTTAATTGTTAACAAAGTTAACATTATACCGTTATACCGTTAACGTTATAGTTGTGATATTAACTTGTGATATGTCAAATTATACAGAAATTACTGTCATCATATGCAGCAATGAATGCTGCATATGATGAAAACATCTAATATTTTATTTTTATAGATTTCAAAATGTAATTTATTCCTGTGATGGCAAAACTTAATTTTCAGCAGCAAATGATCCAGTCTTCAGTGTCACATGATCTTTTAGAAATCATTCTTATATGTTGAAAACATAATGCTTGAAAACGATTATGCTTCTCAATATTTTTGTGGAAAACATCATACACTTTTTTCAGGATTCTTTGATAAATAGAAAGTTCAAAAGAACATTTTGAAGAACAATTTCTATTAAAAATCTTACTGACCAAACTTTTGAACAGTGGTATATTTTCTGGCATGAAAACAGAATCCAAAATTAAATTATTTTAGTAGTGGAACCTGCGCATCCTGATGTATATCACGTCATCATACAGACAAGGGAAAGTATCATTTATAAGATTAACCAGGCAGCCGCAGCATTTCAAGATCAAAAATATTTGTTAACAAGATTTATTAATAGAATTATTTGCCTAAAGGACTACCCTTTGAAAGAGCAAAACATATCATTCTAGCTCAAATACAACGTAATAACTAATACTAAAAAAAACACCTAAATAATAATACATTCAATTCCACAAAACCTTGAGGAAAGTCATGTACAGATATTATGCCCCAAATAGCACTATGCCTCAAATAGCACAATGCAATTTGGCTTATGTGATGTGTCAACGTGATGTTTTGCAATCTATTCTTACTTTAAAATATCATCTCCATTATTGTATGTGCAGAATATGTGTGGACAGTGAAATTTGTATATTAAAACTATTCTTAGTAGATTGGAAAACATAAAGATGAACTGACATTAACATTGAAGGTTAATAATAAGATCATTTACACTTGCTGGTGGGTGCTTGTGGAAATCAGTACCTGTGTCACAGTGACATACAGCAGTGTGGCAGAGGAGGAGTTTGTGGGAAGAGCAGATTGTGGTGATGTAATTTGCAGTAAATACCTGAATGGTAGTGCAGCAGCAAAATCTGGCTGTGATCCCCTGTGGTTTTAGGCAAGAACTCAACAGTAACTTGCATGCTTTGACCAGCATCAAGAGTTCCTATAGATGGCTCTACGGAAAATGGGCTGTGGGGAACATATATATCATTTCTAAATGCAATAAAGTGTCAGTCACAGATCAAAACACGGAATTATCTGTACAACACAATGTCCAAAAATCTGCACTGACATGCCTCTCTTACCTACACGTGCTGAGCTGGAATTTAGCCTCACAATTTCCTATGTTCCGCACAAGCAGAGTTCTCTGGGACAAGCACTTGACCGGACAAACTTGGAAATGCAGACTATCTGGGAAGTCCAAGATGGCACGGGGCCCAATTGCACGAATAGGAACTTCAAATTTCTCACGTTCAGTCACACAGATGAGTCTGTGGATATAATCCTACAATTACAAGTATCTGAATGTCAGTGGTGCTATACAGAGGAACATAAGGCCTTAAAGGGATAGTTCACCCAAAAATGAAAATTCTGTCATTAATTGCTCCCCTTCATGTCGTTATGGCCCCGTAAGAACTTTCTTCATTTTCGGAAGACAAATTAAGATATTTTTGATGAAATCTGAGAGCTTTCTGACCCTGCACAGACAGCAACGAAACTGACACGTTCAAGGCCCCGAAAGGTAGTAAAGACATCATTAAAATAGTCCATGTGACATCAGTGGTTCAACCATAATGTTATTGTAACCCTATGTAAAAAATCCTATGAGTAATAGGGTTAAAACATTTATTTTATTCTATTGTTGTTTATCGTTCGTATGTGCATTGTTCATTCAT
>JAFVLL020001707.1:0-18263 GCA_021397915.2 Tor tambroides
ATTACACCCAAGAACAGAACACCACGATCGCTTAGACGCCATTCTGCTCCAGCGTATCAACAATGGCGGACTATGATGACAGCTCGCTCAGGGCGGGTCTGTGTTGAAACGCTCCTGTCAATCAACAATCGCGGGAGGGGCCTCCGATCTTGTGACGTCACAAGACGAACAGCTCGATTTGAGACAGGGGAAAACATATTAGGAGATTAAAAAAAAACACTGGATGGATTTTTATCATTATAGGATGGTTGTGTACAGGCACTGCCAACACACATTTCAGTACAATCAACTTGTAAAAGTGGATATAGCATTATATGACCCCTTTAAGCCCACCGCCGTCTGTGGCCAACGCAAGCCCGCCACCGTCCGTGGCTCACTCAAGCCTGCCGCCGTCCGCGGCCAACGCAAGCCTGCCACAGTCTGCAGCTCACTCAAGCACGCCGCTGTCCGCGGCCACCGCAAGCACGCCACCGTCCGCAGCCCACTCATGCCCGCCACCGTCCAAGGCTCAGTCAAGCCCGCCGGCCTCTCCGCTGTCAAACCCGCCGCTGTCTACAGCCTACTTAAGACTGCTGGCAATCACAAATGTGCCCCCAGGACTACTAATAGAATATGAGGGGATGTCTTGGAGTCCAGTTCAAGTGCCCGCTCCTCCAGGGCCCGTTCCTCCAGTACACGCTCCTCCAAGGCCCGTTCCTCCAGTGCCCGCTCCTCTAGGGCTCCCTCAAATGCCCGTGCCTCCAGGGCACGCTCAAGTGCCTGCACGTCCAGGGCGCCCTCAAGTGCCCGCTCCTCCAGAGCGCCCACCAGAGCCCCCAGACTTCATAGTTTCCCCTCGGAAATTTTTTTTGGGGGGGGTCATATGCCAAGTCTCCTGATCCGCCATGGCTGCCGGAGTCCCCTGACCCGCCATGGCTCTCCGGGTCTGCCTGATCCGCCCTGGAGGCTTTCCTCTGTGTCCCTGACCTGCAACAGCCTCCAGGGCGCCCGCCCCCCCCCCTCCCCGATGGTACTGTTACGGCGCGGGACGCACCTTCTGGGAGGGGGGCGATCTGTCACGTTTGTTCCCGTTTAGGTCCGTTTTGCCCTTATTTGGTCTTCCTGTTCCCTGATTGTGTTTATTTGATTCCAAGTGTGTCTTGTCATTCCCTCGTTTCCAGCGTTTGGTGTTAAATGTCTTCCTGTTCTCCGTTGGTGCTACGTGTATTACTTGGATGTTCATTAAAGACTGTGTAAGTTTAAGCCTACTCCACGTCTCCTCGTTCCTCGCTACAGGCAGTAGCAGCCGACCGTAACACCTGTGATGCAAAGCTGAATTTTTAGCGTCATTACTCCAGTCTTCAGTGTCACGTGATCCTTCAGAAATTATTCTAATATGCCGATATATTATCAGTGCTAGAAACTGTTGTGCTGCTTAATATTTTTTTGGAACCTGTGATACTTTTTTTCAGGATTCTTTGATGAATAAAAAGTTAAAAAGTAGAGCATTTATTTAAACTAGAAATCTTTTCTAACAATATACACTACCGTTCAAACGTTTGGGGTCAGTACATTTTTATTCTTTCTTTTTTTTTCATGGAGTTTGCACTGCTCTCCCTGTGAGCTTTTGCACTGCTCTCCCTGTCTCCCTTTATATCTCCCTGTGAAGTCCATCGGCAGTAGAATAGGAGTGTTTGTGGATCACAGTGCAGGAACTCTGTTCTTCTTCCCTCATCCCACTGGCTCTGCCCTGGTCAATTGTTGCTCCATCATCACCACAGACTTCCAGGATCTCAGCTGCGTTCCATCGCTTCACCCCTACGGCTCCGTCGGGCTCCTCCTTCCTTCAGGCTCCAGCACGGTTCTTGCTTACTTCATCATCACCACAGTGTCTCGGTGTCCGTTGGACGTCGCCTGGACCTCATCTCCCGGTGTTACCTCTATAAGTCAGGCTCAAGTTTCCACCTTAGGTCCTCCCTCCACCAGTTCCACCATAGGTCACTTCTATCATGTCTGTCTCCTGTGTTGCTCAAGGATCTTGTTAGCTGTCCACTCCTTCATGGTTCATCTCACTGTCATCTCCTCAGCTCATGCTGTGAGGCCGTGCCTTCACGGAAGGGGCATTATATCACAATTATGTTTTGTTTTGGTTCTGTAGTCATTGTGTGTTGTTAGACCTAGTTTCTCCATTAGCTGGATTAATTATTCCTTTTACCTGTTGACTCATTAGTTAGCTTGTTACTCCTTGTCTAATGGTTCTGTTCCTTTGTCTGGTGTTGTCTGTGTTTACTTCTATGTTATGGTTGTGTTTTGCTTAGTATTTTGTATCTAAATCTATTTCATCATCCTCATCTCCACAAACAAGTTGTGATAGGTTAACGGTCACACTGACATGCAGCTAAACAAATAAAATATTTGTAATTTTAGTGTTCAAGGATTGTGTGTGATTATTTTTATTTTACCTTTTTATGATTCAATTAATTATTAGCTTTTTATCAACTCACAAACACATTACAGTTCTTACATTACGGCTAGTTGGGTAGATGTTAGTGTAGTGTAATGAAAAAAAAAATGAAAAAAAAAAGTATTGTCAAGTATAGTGACCCATACTCGAAATTGGTCCTCTGCATTTAACCCATCCAAGTGCATGCACACAGTAGTGAACATACACCCGGAGCAGTGGGCAGCCAATGTTCCAGCACCCGGGGAGCAATTTGGGGTTTGGTGCCTTGCTCAAGGGCACCTCAGTCATGGTACTGCTGGTGCAGGAATCGAACCGGTGACCTTCTGGTATCCTGGGTTTTTTGTTTTTTTCTGGATCATCACTGAAACTGTGTTGATGAATCAGAATAGATTGACAAGAGATTCTACCCATAATGCTTTGAGCAACATAAATCAGTAACAGTGAGATGTTATAGTCTCTTCTTTTCTCTTCATGGCATTAATACTGCAGCTAAACTTCCGTCACTGAAATAACACGTCAGAATAAATGCTTAATAAAACCTCATATAGACAGTAAGATCAGTGTGTGTGTGTGAGTCCTGCTGAGTGACGATGTGTTTCTGTGATTTTCTCAACTGCTTTTTGTGTTGATTGAAATTAGTCTAATTTAGTTTTTAATGTAGTGTCATATCAGTTATTTTTGTTATTGTAATCAAAATTAGCTTTTAATTCAAATTCTCACACAGTCAATAAATCATTTTCATTATTCAACTTGTGTAGCCCTGGCACTTTTCAATGTTTAATTACAGAATTTTCATTTTTGGGTGAACCATCCCTTTAAGCTTGTTTCCCTTGTGTATAAATGGTGCTTGTGTTTCACTCTTGGTTTGTCAGTCATTGTATGTGATATCTTGTTCCTAGTGTTTTACCTGCACTTAGATCTGCTTCCCTGCCTGCTCTTTGTCACCTGTCTGACAGAACGGATGACCTAAAATATGGATCTAGCAGGAAGTACCTTGGACCCTCTGCCTGCTCCGCCCTGGTCTCCAGCTCTGCCTCGGTCTCCTGTGCCCGGTTGCATGAAAGTCCTTAAGTATTTTGACTTAAGGGTATCCCTGAGGGGAAAAATTCCCTGAGGCAAGGGATTTCATTAAGAGTGTTGCAACAAAGTTCTTAACTGTCACCCTTACTTAAGTATTTATATTAAGTGTTTCACTGTAGTTTCTGGCAACATACGGCAATGGGCGCCGCGGTTGCTACAGTTACTACATCTCACAATAAACAGAACATATTGAAACAGCTGTACTAATGTATTTGTGTAATGGAGAATACAAAGAGCACAGAAAACAAAAAAACAACAACAAAACTGGATTGTGGTGAGACAAAGGATTTACTGACGGTAAAACTGATAGTCTTTCATTAATTTCATATCAAAATAGGCAATGATATGATATTTAATGATCATTAAAATCGCACCTATTTTGATTATTAAAATGTCCCTTGGTACTTCCTCTTCAATTAACCTAAAATCAGCCATTGCGTTTGAGTTTAAGATGACTTAAGGGAGCTCTTTGGTCCCTTAAATTTATTAAGGTTAAATGGTTACTAAGGACTTTGTAGCAACACTTTAAGGGAAATAGACTCAATAGACTCAGGGTTCAAGACTGGCTCAGAGCAGGGTTAGGATTGTAGGGTTTTTTGGAGCCAGAGCAATGAAGAAAGGGGTGTGTTTGTTTGGGTTGATTTCAAATATCAACCATGTCCAGCAGCGTTTTTGAAAAATCGTTTAATGCACCTTTAATAGCAAGAGGAGGCAGACCTGGAAAGGACAATGGACTAACTGGGAAAAACTGGAGAAACATAAACTAACCTGGAAGGATCTTTGTGAGATGGAGGGAAGCAGACCGAGTTTCATTGCCAAAGCCAACTACGATGATCTTCCCACACCCAAAAACCTAAACCAGTGGACTGGAGAAGATTCATCATGTCCTTTCTGTCAAACTTCAGCAACATTAAGGCATATCCTTGTTGGTTGCAAAACCTTTCCCAAGGTCATTACACCTGGCGATTATCCTGGAAGGAAGGAGAACCATCACCAATGCCCTCTCTCCTCCAAAGCCTGGAGTCTTAAAATCCACTGCTTTCATAAGAGCAGGACAACTTCCAGTAAAGCCAATTACAAAAATGGAATTGGCTCTGTTGGATGATGCCCGGACTGGAAAATACAGGTTGATTTAGACCGGAAGCTCAGCTTTCTGCCTGAGATTATCACAACTAACCTCAGGCTGGACCTAATCCTGTGGTCAACCTCGCAAAAGTCCCTGTCCATAGTGGAGCATGGGAGGATACAGTTGTTGAAGCAAATGAACGTAAAAGGCTGAAGTATTCAGATCTAGCAGCTGAAGCAGTACAACAGGGTTGGCAGAGGTTGGTTGCACAGGTTTCGTAGCCACAGCAACAACCAGGCTACTGAAGGGGTTGGGATCAGAGGACAGGCCTTCCGACAAGCTGTTAGGACGCTGTCAGAAGCTGCTGAGCAAAGCAGCAATTGACTCTGGTTAAATCGGAAGGATCCCAATTGGCACCAAGGAGGCAGGGTGTCCACCTGAAGACGTCAATGAAGTAATTACCCCTGCTCCCACTCAAGATGCCAAGAAAATGTTGATTATTTTAAAGGGTTGGGATATCAAGTCCTATACACTCAACAGTCATTTAATTTTTTTAATGTTGAGCCACATCAGTCATTTTTATTATTATCATCAAAATTACCTTTCAATTCAGTAAATCATTTTCATTATTCACCTCATGTAGCTCTGGCTTTTTTCAGTGTTTTATGTGTTTTTTTAATCAATTCCAGTGTCATGAGCAGCTCTTTTTTTTGTCACGTATTTAATTGTTAACCACGGAATTGATTTTTTTTGTGTGTGTGAGTGTGAGTGCGTGTGTGGGTGTGTGTTCAGTAGTTCAGTAGTCCCCTCACTTGCTGGAGTGGCAGGCTAGCTAGACCTATCAGCAGTGCTGGGTAGTAGCTGATTACTTGTAAGCTGGATCACATAATCAGATTCTCTTAACGATCCTTCCTAAAAAAAAAAAAATCATACTGTGTGTCATACCATTTAGTTTGGACTATATTCACAAACGATACGTGTTAAGTGTTAAGCCTTGATTATTATTTTTTTTTTTTTTTATTCATTTTTATGATTTATTATTAGTTTTTTATCAACTTACAAACCGACTGCATTTCTTACATTAAGCCCAATTGGAGAAACCCTGGTGTAATGTAAATTTTAATGTATTTTATAACAGTGATATCTATATCAATATGGTATGTTTAATGCTAAGTTTAAAACAAGTTTTATATAATCTGTAATCTGTAATAGACTACAAATTGTTAGTAATCTACAATACCCAGCACTCCCTAACAGTGGAGGCTGGCTGGTCACATGACCTGTAGTAATCAATATTCTTTTTAAGGTTGTTGTCCTGCTTCTCTGTAATTTGTATTCTTTGAGTGTTTGTCTGAGAATGACATCTAGTAGACATTTCATGATTTACAGACTCACAGACACGCCTGTTTTACACGTCACTCAAACACAGAACCAGGAAACAGGAAACACGACTTAAGGGAAAAAGAAAGTGAACGTGTATTTGAGCTGTGTGTTTGTGTCTCTGTATTCATGCAGTAAAATGGCAGAAGCCAGATTTTCTCAGGATGAGTTGATGTGTCCAGTGTGTCTGGATCTCATGAAGGATCCAGTGAGCATCCAGTGTGGACACAGTTATTGTAAGAGCTGTATTACAGGGTTTTGGGATCAGGAGGATCAGATGAGAGTTTACAGCTGCCCTCAGTGCAGACAGACCTTCAGTCCAAGACCTGCTTTAGCTAGAAACACCATGCTGGCTGAACTGGTGGAGAAACTGAAGAAGACCAAACTACCTACTGAATGTTACGCTGGAGCTGGAGATGTGCAGTGTGACGTCTGTACTGGAAGAAAATATAAAGCTGTCAAGTCCTGTCTGGTGTGTCTGAACTCTTACTGTCAGAATCACCTTGAGCAACATGAGATTTGGTTTAAAGGAAAGAGACACAATTTGACTGATGCCACTGGACGACTGCAGGAGATGATCTGCCAGAAACATGAGAAACATCTGGAAATGTACTGTATTACTGACCAACAATGCATTTGTGTGCTGTGTACAAAATATGAACATAAAAACCACAACACGGTATCAGCTGCAGCACAGAGGACAGAGAAACAGGTATTTAAAACTAGCGATCAAGTTAATAGTGTAGTGATCCAATAGTTTGTTTATTTGCTGTGCAGAGCCACAGATTAATGATGTGCATTATCACATTAATTATGTGCAGAAACACTTTCAATTTGAAGCTCTACGTCTGTGTCAGTTTCACTTTTATAATACTTACACTTGTAGGGTGAAACAGGCCTGAATCTTTATATTAATTCATGTACAATGGTGGTAAACAATCAGTCATCCCTTCTAGAGTTTAAATCTACAGCCATTAGTTATCAGTTCCACTTTTACTGGATTCATCTGTTCACATGATGATTTAGTGCCAGTAGTTTTCTGAGATTTACTATCATCTGTTTGTCCTGCAGAAGCAGCTGAAGGAGACGCAGAAGACGTTCCAGCAGAGAATCCAGCAGAGAGAGAAAGATCTTCAGCAGCTGAGAGAGGCTGTGGAGTCTCATAAGGTGAGTCTGGAGAAGAAGAGAAGTTTGTCTCAGTCTAATTTAGGACTCTCATCTTTCAGTCCCACTGAAGTCCACTGTGTGATTGTGATGTGTGTCTAACAGCGCTCTGCACAGACAGCAGTGGAGGACAGTGAGAGGATCTTTACTGAACTTGTACGCTCCATTGAGAGAAGCCACTCTGAGCTGATGCAGCTCATCAGAGATAAGGAAAAGACTGCAGTGAGTCGAGCTGAAGAACATCTGGTGCGACTGGAGCAGGAGATTGCTGATCTGAAAAGGAAAAACTTTGAGCTGGAGCAACTTTCATACACACAGGATCACATCCATTTCCTGCAGGTAAAGAGATGTGAAGAACAGGATCATAGTGGACTTGAGCCAGATCCTGCTGTGACAGGAGACTCACAGAGAAACATTTCATGAGTGTCTTATTATATAATCATCAGTCAGACTCTCTTCTGATCATCTTCTTTTGATAGAGACACTGCTTACAAATGGCTTTCAACTCTGGAAATCACTTAAGAATCATTTATCTGAGCTCTTTCTTCTGGAAGATATATTTAGCTGTCAAAGACCACTAGCGCCACCAACAGTTCAAAATTTGTCTAACTTTTCAACTTTCTAAAAATTGGATCAGGAGATCTTCAAAGCTGATAAAACTGATTTTTATTTGCCTGCATGATGAATTTGACCATGAAGACCCAAAACATGAATGATGCTGTATATTAGCAATCAGTCCCACAAGGATTTCAGACAAAAATGCAATGTGCAACAAAATGCAGTGTTTGCTTGATTTTGCAATAAATTCTGCAATCACAGATTGTAAAATCCTGGAGTGAAGGCCATCTAAGGATCTAAGGCCATCTTAGGCCATCTAAGATGTAAGTGATTTTTTAATTTTATTTTAGTAGAACGGTAAAGTATTTTAGCTGAAACAGTGTTCCTTGGTTATTGATATAATGCAAGTCAGCGGCTGCACATATTAGAATCAAAATAAATTAAATCAGGAAACACAAAATTAATACCCATGTCTCCTGGCAATATATTGAGGTCTTATGAAGCGAAACGATCTGTCTGTGCAGGAAACTGAACATTATTTACAACATTATTACCGGTAATCCAAACCCTCAGGCAGCGTGGAAATCCAATTCTTTCAGACAGTTCCTTTCAATGAACCGGTTCATTTCAGTTCATTCACATAATCATGCAATGACGTAATGTATACACAATTATAATATTAAAGCATCCAATAATGATGTGAAATGTGGATGTTATACATATCTAAAGCATATAAAGTGAATAAACTAGTATCTCGCCTGTTTGCATAAAGAATGAGAAACATTAAAAACTTTCATTTGGCCCCTTCATTCTAGTGCTTGGTTCACGCATCCGCATATCACTGACTCATTGGTCCAAGTCGAACTGTTTCCTCAGGAGGAACTGGAACGCTGAATCAATTCATTGTAGGATCAGGTATATTTTGGATAATTTTGAGTCCACGTGACTGTCAGGCATCCAAAAGTGAGTTTTGATTGAGTAACACAAACTGTTTCGGATGGTCCAATTAGCTTACTAAAAAGAACCATTTCAAAAGAATGATTCACTGGCAAGTCGGGCATCAGTCCAGACTGTTTGCCTGAGGCTCTGGATTACAGATAATAATGTTGTAAATAATGTTCAGTTTCTTACAGACCGATTGTTTCATTCATTAGACCTAAGTATATCATCAGGAGCCACAGGTATTAATTTTGTGTTCCTTGAAATGTTTTTTTTGTTTTTTGTTTTTAATTCTCAAAGACAGGAAGCCACTGACTTATGAATCACCAAGAGTCATGGTTTCAGATAAAATTATTCTTTGTTCTACTGTGTTCTACTGTTCTACTGAAGAAAAAAGACACCTACATCTTGGATGGCCTGAGAGTGAGTAAATTAACAGAAAAATTTAATTTTTGGGGGAATTATGCCTTTAAGACAGATTTTTTTTTTTTGTTTCAATGCACTGAAGCATTGTTCAGTCACTCCGGGATTTCACGATTCTATGATTGCAGAATTTAACGTCAAAATCAAGCACTGCATTATTTGTATCTTCTTGCATTTTTTGTCTGAATCCTGATAAGTCTGATTGCTAATATACAGCCTCATGTTTGTGAAGTTTCAGTGTCACTAACTGCTCTAAAGTTATAAATAATTGTCTAATCTAATCATAGCCTTTGAGCTGCTTTTTTTTATAGCAAATATACTCAAACCTACAATTAGACTCCATTGATGTGCTTGAGCTGTTAGATATATATTTATGTTCTGAGCAGATGTTTTATCATACAAACTATTTCCTATAAAGTTCGCATATAGTGTAAGTGACAAATACTAGAATCTGTAGCTCTAATGTGATATAATGAATATGAGAAGATGAATATGAGATGATGAAGCTGATGCAGTGAAAGTACTGGATTGAGGGGAGTTACTAAAGATGTCAACAAAAGCCTCACAAATCGGATGTTGGTGCAGGTTATTGGCTGAAGTGTGGAGCTGATGAGTTTCAATTTGTGTTTTCTGTAGAGTTTCCAGTCTCTCTCAGCACCTCCTGAATCTACAGACGTAAATGATGATCCCTTCATTTCTCTCTTCTCCTCTTTTGATGGCCTGAGAGAATCTGTTCATCAGCTGAGAGACAAACTGGAGGATTTCTGCAAAGAGGAGCTCAAGAAGATCTCAGACAGAGGTAAAGTCCTGGAGATTCATCTGCTCTCAGAAACGAGTCCATCATCATCTCATATCATGGAGAACATCATATTAGAAATGTCTTAGGAATGGATGCAGGATCTTTTTCTCGTGACATGAGAATCACACTGTTCATGTCTGTTGATTTCCACAGTCGCATTCACCAACATTGTTCTCTGGACCAGAGACGACTTCCTACGATGTAAGTCAGTAAGAAAACAAGCAGAAAAACTTGCTGAGTGTGTTCATGTTCTTCCTGTAGATGGTGAAATAAGAGTTTTATAATTGATAATGTAAATGATGATTTGCACAGGATATCTGCTCATCTGAACTGAGACACTGATCATACACTGAACATGAAGAGTTCAACTACATGAAAAGATCAAACATATTCTTAATTCCTGATTCTGATGTGTTTTAACTCCATCAGATTCCCAGCAGCTCACTCTGGATCTGAACACAGTGAATAAACACGTCCATCTGTCTGAGTGCAACAGAGTGATTACTCACACCAACACAGTCCAGCCGTATCCTGATCATCCATACAGATTTGATGGTTATTCTCAGGTGTTGTGTAAAGAGGGTGTGCGTGGACGCTGTTACTGGGAGCTGCAGTGGAGTGGACGTGTGTTTATATCAGTGTCATATAAGAGCATCAGCAGGAAGGGATTGGGTAATAAAGGTTTGTTTGGATCTAATGATCAGTCCTGGAGTTTGTACTGCACTCCCTCCAATTACTCATTCAAACACAATAACATATGGACTGATCTCCCTGTAAAGTCCATCAGCAGTAGAATAGGAGTGTTTGTGGATCACAGTGCAGGAACTCTGTCCTTCTACAGCATATCTGACACAATGAGCCTCATCCACACAGACCAGACAACATTTACTCAGCCACTCTATCCTGGGTTTTGGGTTGGTTCTGGATCATCAGTGAAACTGTGCTGATGAATCAAAACAGACTGACAAGAGATTCTACCCATAATGCTTTGAGCTACATGATAAAACAGTAACAGTGAGATGTTATGGAGTCTCTTCTTTTCTCTTCATGACATTAATACTGCAGCTGAACTTCTGTCACTGAAATAACATGTCAGAATAAATGTGTGTAATAAATCCTCGTATAGACAGTAAGGTCACTGTATGTGTGTGTGTGAGTTTTGCTGAGTGATGATGCGTATTACCCCTCAGTTACCTTGTTAACCCCTTTCTATTTGTACTGTCAGTTTGGTTCTGTTCCTTTGTCTGGTGTTATCGAGAGACCCAGCTCATTCTCGCCACAGAAATCAAGCCTGAGTCAATGCCTACTAAGGAGCTAGAGCTAGCAAACGACATCAGTCCTAGAAGAGGAGCCCAAGGTTCTGGCTGGCCAGGTGTGTGAGCCGGCCAAATCGTCCATACTTGTAGGGATTTTAGTGGAACTAGATGAGCAAAAATGGCTAATTGACTAAGAACTGAAGGTAGTGCTTCTCAACCTGCCCACCGACGAACCTTCCTTCTGTGTGTTTTTGTAGTCACTGATCCTACTCAGTGTAGAGCCTTTGTTGTCACCAGTCACATCCAACACAAAGTCTTCGTTGTCACTGATCTCGCTCTGCTCAGAGTGTTTGTCGCCACCAGTCCCATCTAGCACAAAGTGTTCTTCATCGCCACCAGTCCTGTCTGTCACTGAGTCTGCTTCCTCACCCAGTCTTCCTCTCCTGCATGCTCCACTGAATCCAGCCATTCCTTCAGCTCTGACTCCGCTGGTGCCCTTCAGTCCCTCAGCTCCACCATAAGCCTCTGCCATGCGGCCCTGATCTGCTTCGGGGCTTCCAGTCCCCAGCTCTGCCCTGGCTTGAGAAGTCCCAGGCTCTGCCTCATCCATTGTGCCCCCAGTTCCACCTTGACCCGTCGACCAGTTGGCTCCGCTCTGGCTCCTTGCCCCCTAGGCTCCACCCAGGACCATTGTCCTGTCTGTTCCTCTGGGCTCCCTCATCCCATCGACTCTGCCCTGGTCAGTTGTTGCTCCATCATCACCACAGAATTCCAGGATCTCAGCTGCGCTCCATCGCTTCACCCCAACGGCTCCATCGGGCTCCTCCTTCCTTCAGGCTCCAGCATGGTCCTCACTCACTTCATCATCACCACAGTCCTCTGACACCCTGCCTCCTACTCATCCGCTCATTGCCGGAATTCCACCTTGGTCTCAAGGTCCTTCGATATCACCGGGTCTCGTTGTCCATTGGATGTTTGCTGGACGTCATCTTCCGGTGTTACCTCTATAGGTCAGGCTCAAGTTTCCACCTTGGATCCTCCCTCCATCAGTTCCACCATAGGTCACCTCCATCATGTCTGTCTCCTGGGTTGCTCAAGGATCTCGTCAGCCGTCCTCTCCTTCATGGTTCCTCTCACTGTCATCTCCTCAGCTCACGCTTTGAGGCTGTGCCCTCCCGGAAGGGGTGTTATATCAAAATTATGTTTTGTTTTGGTTCTGTCATCCTTATGTGTAGTTAGACCTAGTTTCTCAGTTAGTTTGATTAATCATTCCTTTTACCTGTTGACTCATTAGTTAGCTTGTTACTCCCCGTCTATTGGTTATGTTCCTTTGTCTGGTGTTGTCTGTGTTTACTTCTGTGTTATGGTTGTTTTTTGCTTAGTATTTTGTATCTAAATCTGTTTCATCATCTTCATCTCCACAAACAAGTTGTGATAGGTTAGTGGTCATACTGACATGCAGATAAACGAATAAAATATTTGTATTTTTAGTTTTCAAGGGTTAAGTGTTGATTTTTTTTATTTATTATTATTTTACATTTTTATGATTTAAAGGTAACACTTTATTTCGATAATCTACTTTAGACATTCTACTTACAGTAAGTAACTTTGCAACTACATGTCAACTAGCAGTCATTAGAGTATTAGTAGACTATCTGTTTAATATTTGTCAGTTCTGTGTCTTGTTTCCCCTCCTCTCGTGCCCATATTTGGAGTTCCTGTTCCGTTCCTCGTTTCATGTAATCAGTTCATTAGTCCCCAGCCCTGTGTTGTTAATTACCTAGTTTAGTTTCCCCTTTATAAGCCCTGTGTTTCCCTGCCTCTGTGTCCGGTCTGAACGTCTAAATGTGATCATCTTCTTGTGTTCATCTATGTCTCCAGAGATTCCTCGCCTCCTCGTTCTGTGCTCCCAGTGTGTGTGACAGAAGACTGGACCGACACTGAAAATGCAAACGGCTGAAGACAGACTTTGGTGTCTGCGGCAGGATGGTCTGGATTTGGTGAGGTATGTAGAGGAGTTTCTTGAGTTTACCAACCACGTGAGCTGGATTGACGCCTCGCTCGGTGTCTGTTTTCGGCTGGGGCTGGATGATGATGTAATCGGCTGCGATCTTCCCACGTTTAGTTTTTCCCTGATCGAGCTGGTTAATCATGTCCTCTAAGTAAATGGCGTAAATTTCGAAGTAGAAGTTAATCAGAACGATCATCATCCAACCCCACCCGAAAACCACCAGGCCTCACCAGCTCACCCCTCGCCAGGACCCTCCGCATACCCAGCCAAAAGTTCCGACCATCCAACTCTTCCCAGCACCGCCTCTGTCCTCAGCCCAGAGCCTCCCGTGGCCAACGCAAGACAGCCGCCGTCAGTGGCCAACGCAAGTCAGCCGCCCGTGGCTCTCCCAAGCCCGCCGCCGTTCGCAGCCCATGCAAGTTCGTCGCCCGTGGCCAACGCAAGTCCGCCGCTATCCGCAGCCAACGCAAGTCAGCCACCCATGGCCAACGCAAGTCCGCAGCCAAAGCAAGTCAGCCGCCGTTCGCAGCCAACCCAAGCCTGCCGACAGAGAATATGGCAAGCCCGCCGGCAGATAGTATGGCAGGCCTACCTGTCGCAGCTCCTCGGCAGCGCCCTCCTGTGGCCGCTCCTTGGCAACGCCCTCCTGTGCCCGCTCCTCGACAGCGCCCTCCTGTGCCCGCTCCTCGACAACGCTCTCCTGTGCCTGCTCCTCACAAGCGCCCTCCTGCATCTCCGCTGGTTCCATCCAGCCCTCCTGCGTCTCCTACGTCTCCACTGGTCCCGTCCAGCTCTGCGCTGCCCAAGCGCCCCCAAGTTCCCCAAGTTTCCGCGCTGGCAGAGCGCCTTCCAGTGCCAGCCCCTCGAATGCGCTATGCTGTGCCTGTGCCTCCTGAGCGCCCTCCTGTGCTAGCTCCTCGACAGCGCCCTCCGTCGTCTCCTACGTCTCCGCTGGTCCCGTCCAGCCCTGTGCTTCCGAACCCCCCCCAAGAGCCCGCACCTCCCAAGCGCCCCCAAGTGTCCGCGCGTCCCGAGCGCCCCCAAGAGTCCGCGCTTCCTAAGCGCCCCCAAGAGTCCGCTCCTCCAGTGTGCCAGCAAGGTAAAGCCCCTACTTTCCCCAAGGAATTTTTTTTGGGGGGATAGTAGAGCTCCCGCCGTAGAGGCCGAGGCTGGGGCCGCGACCTCGGAGGCAGTCCCGCCATGGCTCCCGGAACGGGCGCCGCCCTGGAGGCCAGTAGTCCTGCCTCCTGTTCCCAGGAGGCCTCCAGAGCGCACACCCCCCCCTCTCCATTGTATGGTGTATGGCGTGAGGACACACCTTCCGGAGGGGGGGGCGTAATGTCAGTCCTGTGTCTTGTTTCCCCTCCTCTCGTGCTCATATTTGGAGTTCCTGTTCCGTTCCTCGTTTCATGTAATCAGTTCATTAGTCCCCAGCCCTGTGTTAATTACCTAGTTTAGTTTCCCCTTTATAAGCCTTGTGTTTCCCTGCCTCTGTGTCCGGTCTGAATGTCTAAATGTGATCGTCTTCTTGTGTTCATCTATGTCTCCAGAGATTCCTGAGTTTTGTTATTAAAGATCTAAGTATTGAAGTTCCTCGCCTCCTCGTTCCGTGCACCCAGTGTGTGTGACAATATCTTCTAACGCTTTATTTTGATGGGTCCACAACATACAACATACTGACTATGAGAAACTTTGCAAGTATATGTCAACTTATTCTACTAACCCTAAACCTACCCTACTGAGAGTTGGTAGACATGTAGTTGCAAATTAATGAGAATTAGTTGACATGTAGTTGACATGTAGTTACTTATGGTTAGTAGAATGTCCAAAGTGGACTATCAAAATAAAGTGTAACCGATTTAATTAATTATTAGCTTTTTATCAACTCACAAACACACTACAGTTCTTACATTAAGGCTAGTTGGGTAGATGTTAGTGTAGTGTAATGTTTAATGTGTTTTATAATGTTGATTATAAAAAATGGAATATATTATTCACTTTGCTTTTTTATATTAATATGGTACATTTAATTCCAAGTTTAAAACAAGTTTGATAAAGAGTAATCTAAACATAATCTAAAAAGTAGTCAGAATACATTATCTAAAATGAGTAACCTAAACTATGTTACTAACTAGAGTTTTCACCATGTAATCTGTAATCAGTAACAGACTACAGTTTGTTAGTAATCTACCCAGCACTGCCTATCATTGGATGGTGGCAGGTCATGTGACTCATCAGTAGTGGCTCCTGCCAGTTGAAGATTGTACCCATATTCTTTTTAAAAAACAGATCCATCAGTGTGATCATGAAGGAACTGTAAATCTGGACACAGTTTTCAGTCCTGCAGTACAAGTGTAGTAATTAGGATGCAGCATTACTGCAGTTTTTAAGGCTGTTGTCCTGCTTCTCTGTAACTTGTATTCTTTGAGTGTTTGCTGAGACTGACATCTAGTAGACATTTCATGCTTTACAGACTTGCAGACATGCCTGCTTTACACACGTGACTCAAACACAGAAACAGGAAACAGGAAAAAGGAATCACATGAGTTCAGGGAAACAGAAACTGAAGTGAGGTTAAGTGGTTGTGTGTTTGTGTCTCTGTATTCATGCAGTAAAATGGCAGAAGCCAGGTTTTCTCAGGATGAGCTGACATGTCCAGTGTGTCTGGATCTCCTGAAGGATCCAGTGACCATCCAGTGTGGACACAGTTACTGTAAGAGCTGTATTACAGGGTTCTGGGATCAGGAGGATCAGATGAGAGTCTACAGCTGCCCTCAGTGCAGACAGACCTTCAGTCCAAGACCTGCTTTAGCTAGAAACACCATGCTGGCTGAACTGGTGGAGAAACTGAAGAAGACCAAACTACCTGCTGACTGTTACGCTGGAGCTGGAGATGTGCAGTGTGACGTCTGTACTGGAAGAAAATACAAAGCCGTCAAGTCCTGTCTGGTGTGTCTGAACTCTTACTGTCAGAATCACCTTGAACAGCATGAGAGTTTCTTTAAAGGAAAGAGACACAATTTGATTGACGCCACTGAACGACTGCAGGAGATGATCTGCCAGAAACATGAGAAACTCCTTGAGGTTTTCTGTCGCACTGACCAGAAATGTATATGTGTGCTGTGCACGATGGATGAACATAAAAACCATGACACTGTATCAGCTGCAGCACAGAGGACAGAGAAACAGGTATTTAAACCTAGCAATAAAGTTAATACTCAGTGTAATGATCAAATAATCTGTATGTTTTCTGAAAGTCGCAGCTTAATTACACAAAACACAGAAACTCTTTCAATTAAAAGCTCTACATCTGCTTCAGTTTCACATTTATAATAATTACACTTGTAGTGTGAAATGGGCCTTACAATTCATGTGAATTCATGTACAGTGACTGTAACTGATCATCAATTCTAGAGTTTGAACCTACAGCCATTAGTTATCAGTTCCACTTTTACTGGATTCATCTGTTCACATGATGATTTAGTGCCAGTAGTTTTCAGTGAGATTTACTATCATCTGTTTGTCCTGCAGAAGCAGCTGAAGGAGACGCAAAAGATGTTCCAGCAGAGAATCCAGCAGAGAGAGAAAGATATTCAGCAGCTGAGAGAGGCTGTGGAGTCTCATAAGGTGAGTCTGGAGAAGAAGAGAAGTTTGTCTCAGTTCTGACTTACGGTGACCGGGAGGGGACGTCTTTGGTTCACTTAGTTTTGTCGTGGCCACGACATATTAACTCGTGGGAACGTGATATTATGTCGTGGCCATGAGATCATTTTGTCGAGGTAACGACATCCTTACGTCTTAGCCTCGAGATGTTATGTTGAGGTAACAACATCCATTTCTTGTGGCCATGAGTTCTTATGTTGAGGGAACGACATATTTTTCTCGTGGCCACGAGTTTAATATGTAAACAAACCTACGTGACCATAGCAACCTGGGATTCTCAGAGATGGATTCATTAATATTTTAAGAAATTATTATATTAATTATTATAGAAATTATTACATAATTAAATTATTACACTGACCATAGGCTAATGAATAGGCTAAAATGCTACATAAAGTACATAAAATAAAATAGACCTACAAGAAAACATTTTTATCCATCCCACAGTCTTGCTAGCTGTGTGTCCATTAACTGATCATCTTTTTCCATAATATTTGTTTATTATTATTAGCTATTATTATCATCATCATCATCATCATCATTATTATTATTATGATTATATTTTTATATTTGTTTTTTCCCTTCATTTCGATCTCTTTACATAATGTTCTGACTAGTTTTGTAAATAAGCCTACTGTAAATGCTCGACATGCCAATAAAGCTTTGATTATGCTGACTGGAATTTATAGCCTATTGGAAATGCAGTTTAAAGGTTGAATTTAACATATATTTCATTTTTTCTGCAAATTAATAATTATTAATATTATAGCCTACTGCCCAGTGTTTCGTTGAGGAAAGAATTATTCACGTAGTTTCATTTGTAAATGAAAACACAACACGCTCATTTATCATCACGCACTGGCATAAATAGCCTACAATCATAAAGTATTGGCATAATTGTCAGGCGTTTACAGTATTTGCAAAATATATGGTAGCAAATAGCATAATTATACAGAACGTTAATTAGGTAAAGCGATACACGAATTGAAAGGGGAAATAATAAAATATTATATTTATATGAAATAAATATAAAAATATAGCCCTAACAAGTTAATATAACCTAATAATAATAATAATAATAATAATATATAAATATTAAATTAAATGTTTAATGTTAATAAAAATGTTTTATCCATCTCTGATAATCCCAGGTTGCTATGGACACGTAGGTTTGTTTATGCATTAAACTCGTGGCCACGAGAAAAATATGTCGTTCCCTCAACATAACATCTCGAGGCCATGACATAATATCACATTCCCACGAATAAATATCTCATGGCCACGACATATTATAACGTTCCCACGACTTAATATGTCGTGGTCACAACAAAACTAACTGAACCGAAGACGTCCCCTCCCGGTCACCGTACAGACTCACTGAAGCCAGAATCACTGTGTGTCCTAACAGCGCTCTGCACAGACAGCAGTGGAGGACAGTGAGAGGATCTTTACTGAGCTCATCCGCTCCATTGAGAGAAGCC
>JAFVLL020001709.1:0-36661 GCA_021397915.2 Tor tambroides
AAATTAATTTCTAAAAATAAATTGAACATACAAGTAGAGAGCTTTCATGACGAACGATTAGTAATCATCTGAACAATTCAAGGCGCACTTTTTCACTACGCAGAACTCTTTAAGCAGTCGTTTCTGAACTTCACTAAACAAATGTGCGTGTGCCACGCAAACCAGAAAAAGATAGAGAAGCGAACATGTAGCCCTAGTAGAAAATGTATCTGTATCTTAGCTGATTATTAACCTACTCTTGACAGAGAGCCGGATTGGTTTCTGAGAGACGCGCAGAGACGGCAACGCGGCTGTTTGATTGGTGATCGCGCTGTGATTATTCCATTCATTCATGTATCATATCGTAGCCTATAAGGCTTAAATCATTGTCTTTTAAATATACGCAAATAGTAGAACGTGTATGATGTATTATTTTAGTTGATACTACTCTTGCCAAGCTCTGATTTCTGAGAGATGCACGGAGAAGCAACAGCAATGCGGTGTTTGATTTGCGCTCTTTTCATTCATAAAGTTTACATTCATTCACTTCACACACTCATTATTGCGTAACTTTAGAGGTTTGTGTAAAATATCGCGCTGATCCCCTCACCTGTTACCTCAACGCCAGAGTGTGCCAGCCTCAGCCGAATATTCGGGCAGAATTATTCGTTATCTGTTATTCGTTTCTGAAGCCATTATCCGTGCCTTTCCAAATAAGGTATTCGGCTTCGGGCACACCCCTAGAAAGGATGCAACAAAAAAGTGCCAAACAGACCTCAAATACCATAAACAGCTTGATATCACTGTTGTTTTAAAAGTACAGGCACATTTCTGTGCCACCAAATGAAATTTCAAATAAGCACTTCCATTCAGTGTTGTTATGGCTAACTAAAACTGCACTGTAAAAAATAAAAGAAAATAAAAAATAAAAAAAGGAATTTTCTGCTAGGACATTATCTATTCATTTTACAGACATTCCCGTTAACTCTAAAACACAATGCAATGCAGTCCAAAATTCAAAATATAGCTCAAACACCTGTTAAAAAAAAAAAAAAAAAAAATCAATAGAGAAAATTACTTCATATTAATACAGTATATTGTGCCCTGTTTTTACAGATTTATTTTAGAATATGAAAAAATATATAAACATTAGGTGAAAAACTGAAAATTAAAAAACTTAGAAATGCTGCATGTTTTTAGTAAAACTTAGACAATTAGAAATGCTGCCTTGGCAAGTTGAAGTGCTACAGTTGCTAAAACTAAAATAAAAATAAATTAAAACTAAATAGACAATTTAAAGACCTAACAAAAATTATTAAATAATTTTAGTAACAAAATTGCTAAAACTTGAACTAAATTAAAATTACGAAATATAAAAATAAATGCTAGTTATGCTAAATATGAATAAATACTTCAATACTACATAAACAATACTAAAATAACACAGCTTCCATTGGAGGGGAAGAGATGGCCACGCCCCTAAATGGTTGAGTAATGGCAAACATTAAAAACATGACTGACATTAACAAAAACAATTGCACTAAAGTTAAATGATAATAAATATATCAAAGTGACCCTTTGAACGCACATTTCACTAATCTTTACTGCATAACCACATTAAATGGTTGTATACTTCAGTATCCACTAAATCTTTTGATGCTCCTAAAATTGCCCCTGTATTTCCTGAGTTCCTCTCGGTCAGACCAAATGCAGCATCCTGCCCTAAACTAGCGGCTTTGAAGCCTGTGAGCGACGTGCTGATAGGAGGTGCAGGCATGTCCCAGCACCTCCTCAGGGACATTTGCTGATGATCCCCTGCCCCCGTGCTTCAATAGGTGGAAGGGCTGTACGGATGGGGGATGGGAGGTGGGGGAGTCGTACCTGAGACCCCGACAACACCCACCCGAGCCTGAAGGAAAGAATTTCAGAAGTACAACACAACTCTTTGCTTAGTTGTAAATAAGGAAATGCTAATCTAGTTTACTTTGACTTTACTTTTTAGGGACATTTAAAAATACTAAAGCAAAACTGAAAAATACTGAAAAATAATAAATATAATATATAAAATAATAAAGCTGAAATTAAATAAAATAGAATATCAATTAAAAAAGGTAAACTTAAAAAAACGGAATTAAAAAAAAATACAAATGCCTAACTCTAAAATTACTATAACTAAAACTGAAATAAAAAAATAATGCTAAATATAAATATTAAAAAAACCTAATGAAAATGACAAAAGGGACATTTACATAACTACATAACTAGCTAAAGCAAATCTGAAAAGTGCCGACTGAAATGAAGCTGAAATTAAATAAAACATATTAATTGAAAAACTTGAAAATTAAAATTAGAAATGTTGCCATGGCAACTAAATAGAAATATTTATTTAAAAAACTCATACATGACAAAAGTCTACAACAATCAAAATGAAAACTGAAAATATATAAAAATCTAGTTCACTTTGACTTTACTTTTTAGTGACACTTAAAATACTATTACATAACATAGCCAGAGCAAATCTGAAAAATAAATTTCTGTAATTAAAATAAAGCTAAAATTAAATATAATAGAAATATTGGATCAAAAACTCAAAAGTAAATTTGAAAAGTTCTAATTAAAAAGTGCTGAAAGTCTTAAAAATAAACTGAAATAAAAATAAATGAAAGCTAAATAGAAATATTGCAATAAAAAAATATTTTTCATTTTTAGGCACACAAAAATACTAAAACTAAAAAATACTAAAACTTAAAGCAAAGCTAAAATGTTAATACTGATGCTTAATGATTGCCATCATCACTAAGACAAATAATCACAAAAACACAGCTTTTATATTTAGTAAAGCACACAAGACTTAGCACCACTCAACAACAAGCAAAACCATCTATGTTCCAACACGCCACCAAGGGTCAACCAACCAGTCCACGCTTGTTTACTTGTGCCTTTAAGAAGCAAACAAAAGAAGATTCTCAAGCACAGAGGAAGAGTGAGGTCACATGACCTTTAAGACAATCTGCTTGTGAAAACACTCTGTCTATTAGCATTAGCAATAATTACTGTAAGGACTTAATGGCTCTGTGCTACATGTTTACACATGAAATGGGCCACAGTGTGATGTTTTTGACTTGTCAGAGACTAAAACCAAAAGGGGAGGGGAAGCTATTAGGCTAACGGTATGGCATCACCATGATACTTTGATTTTTTAATATTAAATATTGGTACAGAATCATTATTATTACTATAGTGGTAAAACTAAATACTAAAAACAAATAGGTTTTTGAATTTTGACAGTCAGTGGACACCAAAATACTGGAGTAAATGTACCTATAAGCAGCTGGGTCAACCTACTTTAATTCATACTCATGTGTTTGACAAAAGCAACGTCATTTACAAATGCAAACTTCACTGCTGTTTGTGTTGGTTCAGATGTTTTCTGCACTTCCACCTGTTGTTTCTGGAGAGCGTGTGAAGCGTAAACACCTCTGGAGAGCCGTCAGATGAGCACGTCTGCAGCAGTTCACGCCAGACTGAACGTGTCAAGCATAAACAAGGCTTTACAATGGCTCGATTTGCTACAACGATTCGAAGCGCTACAAGCTTGCTTAAGGAAACAATGTGCAGTGCATTCTTAAAAACGAAAAACATGATGGATTGCGTTGAAGTTTCTGTGGCTAGAATAAAAAAGAGTGTTCAATTGGTGTGATTAACTGTGGAAAAAATAGGACGTTAAAACAATTAACGCATTTAATGCAGGTTTTAGTCACAATATTGTGTCAATTTCGCAGATGAAAATAGTTCCAAACAAAGTCAGAGCAGTGTTTCGTTACTGAATAAATCCATGTTTTTTGAACGAATCAAGTGAGCCAATGATTCAATGACCCATTCATAAAGACACTTGCTTCATTTCTGAATGAATCAACCGTTTGAACAAATCGGTTGAATGAACAATTTATATTAGTAATGTTTTGTTTGCTGATGTAAATGTTTACAATGTACATGGGTGATCATTTTTATTTATTTATCAATTTTTTTGATTCAAAGTTTATTCTATACATAACTGACATGCACTATAATTATGTATTGAGGGGCTTTTATTTTTGGTTTGTATAACTCTGGGCTGGGGGTAGTGTGGGAGAAAAAAATAGTTGTTTCTATTCTCCTGTATGTAATATAAAAAAATATATATCTTATATATATATATACAGGTGCTGGTCATATAATTAGAATATCATCAAAAAGTTGATTTATTTCACTAATTCCATTCAAAAAGTGAAACTTGTATAATGTATACATTCATTCCACACAGACTGATATATTTCAAGTGTTTATTTCTTTTAATTTTGATGATTATAACTGACAACTAATGAAAACCCCAAATTCAGTATCTCAGAAAATTAGAATATTACTTAAGACCAATAAAAAGAAAGGATTTTTAGAAATCTTGGCCAACTGAAAAGTATGAACATGTACAGCACTCAATACTTAGTTGGGGCTCCTTTTCGCAGATTACTGCGGCAATGTGTGATGGCATGGAGTCGATCAGTCTGTGTACACTACTCAGGTGTATGAGCCCAAGGTTCTCTGATAGTGGCCTTCAGCTCTTCTGCATTGTTGGGTCTGGCATATAACGCATCTTCCTCTTCACAATACCCCATAGATTTTCTATGGGGTTAAGATCAAGCACATTTTCTGGCCAATTAAGAACAGGGACCATGGTCCTTAAACCAGGTACTGTTGCTTTGGCACTGTGTGCAGGTGCCCAGTCCTGTTACAGAAAATGAAATCTGCATCCATAAAGTTGGTCAGCAGCAGGAAGCATGAAGTGCTCTAAACTTCCTGGTACTCTGACTGTGTTGACCTTGGACCTCAGAAAACACAGTGGACCAACACCAGCAGATGGCATGGCACCCCAAACCATCACTGACTGTGGGAAGCACACACTGGACCTTCCTCAACCTTGTGGATTCTGCCTCTCCCTCTCTTCCTCCAGACTCCAGGACCCTGATTTCCAAGGAAATGCACAAAATTTTCATCAGAGAACAGCTTTGGACCACTCAGCAGCAGTCCAATTCTTTGTCTGGGCCTTCTAGCTGTCTGTTGTTTAGTGGCTTGGCACAAAGGCTTATAACAGCTGAAACCCATGTCTTGCATTCATCTGTGCGTAGTGGTTCTTGAAGCACCGACTCCAGCTGCAGTCCACTCTTTGTGTATCTCCCCCACATTTTGAATGGGTTTTGTTTCTACAATCCTCTCAAGTGCCGGTTATCCCTATTGCTTGTACACTTTCACCACATCTTTTCCTTCCTTAGCCTCTGTGTGTGTGGACACAGGCTCTGTGAACAGCCAGCCTCTTTGCAATGACCTTTTGTGTCTTGCCCTCCTTGTGCAAGGTGTCAATGGTCGTCTTTTGGACCTTTGTCAAGTCAGCAGTCTTCCCCATGATTGTGTAGCCTACAGAACTAGACTGAGAGACCATTTAAGGCCTTTTTGGTGTTTTGAGTTAATTAGCTGATTAGAGTGTGGCACCAGGTGTCTTTAAAATTGAACCTTTTTCTGTATTCTAATTTTCTGAGATACTGAATTTGGGGTTTTCATTAGTTGTCAGTTATAATCATCAAAATTAAAAGAAATAAACACTTGAAATATATCAGTCTGTGTGGAATGAATGTATACATTATACAAGTTTCACTTTTTGAATGGAATTAGTGAAATAAATCAACTTTTTGATGATATTCTAATTATATGACCAGCACCTGTATATATAAAAAAAATCGGTTGAATGAATGACTCAATGACTCGCTCATTAAAACAGTGAACTGCTTCCACCTACTGGCGGTTTTAGTTTCATATTTTGAGCATCATTTTTTTAATCATATTTAATACCCAATTTTTTTAAAAATCACTCATTTAAAACCCATTACTGTCATAGCATTATTTATGCAATTCTAACTGAACTGTAAAAGCAATGCTACCTGTGTAACTATACCTAAATGCCACTTCATACGCAGCTTCTGAAAACAATAAAATGGCCACACTGTGGCCTTAATAGTTTTTGTGATAAATTGAAACAAAATCATTCTTTCTAAAACCACTTGTCATGTCTATTCAATGCTTTTCTCATTTAACACAATAACTATAAATTTTCTTTTGGAGGGGTAATCTCTCAACACAAATTAATGTGTGATTTAATTTTTTTATCCAATTAATTAAATGATGTGCCAATTAATTTATAAAATGAATCAGCACGTCATTAATTCCTTGACAGCCCTAGTTTTTAGATTTTTTAATTCTTTCATCTCATAAAGTAAACACAAAACAATTAGCATGCTGCAGAACCCTTTACAAACCCAACAACCTTTCTGGCACTGGGTGAATTTCAGAAGCTCATCGGAGGACAGACCAACAAACTTTTCCAGCTCAGAGAAGTATTTTGCGACGGCATGTGTTCCTCTGATTACCTGAGCCCCCGTGTGATACGCCGAGAACAGATTAACCAAATCCAGTTTCCAGAAAATCTCTCCTGCACATTATCTGAGTTTTTCCTCATGTGGAAGCCTCCGCCGAAACCCTGGGGTCTCTCCTCCCCGAGTCGTGCAGCCAAGCGTAACCAGACGGGATTCAGACACACATGACTACACAAAGCCGCGTTGAAATGAGTTTACTCGCTCCGAGCTCCGATCACAGGCCTTTAATTTCCACCCGGCTCCAGTACAATAACGCCCCCTGTTTCCCTCTCCGTGCCAAGATGGAGCTGGAAGATCAAGAACAAACTAACTGTGTGCAGAGGTCTGTCAACCTAAACCACCTGTCTTTGGGTTTGACATCATAGACAACCACTTTAAAACAGCTGCCTTCAACCCCAGAGAAAATAACCCTTCATTTAAATCACTCATCAAAACACAGGGCGGAACAGGTATGAATGGTGTTTTTGATGCATTCTGGGTAAACGGAATTATAGGCCACATTAAGAGGAACAGGAAGCCAGTGAGACAAAATCAAGTGAGCCACTTACCTAGACAGTATCTCTAAGGCATTTTAAGTTAGTATACACCATCAAAATGAAACACTATAGCCAGATCGTCATATGCATACTTGGTGGAGAAGGCAAGCCCAGAATGCAGTGCACAAGAAAACAAAATCATTCAATATAATATCGGAGTAAGAGAAATGTCAACTATAAATACACTAATTTCATTCAGTACTGCAGAGTATTAATATAAAAGTTAAAAAATAAATTAAGTTCATATTTATTTATTGAATTAAAAATGACTTTATTAAATAAAAATATAAAGGATAAACTCTTGTAATTATTTGTAGTCAAGTCTCTAGTGTGGAAAACTAGTGACTAACAAGTTAATTTCATATTTGTATTATAATACATATATTAAAAAAATAATACATTTATAAAGAAATATATAAAATATTACACAAAATTATAAATAATAAAATAAAAAAAACTACTGGAATAAACTGTAGTCAAGTTTCTAGTATAGTCACAAAACAGTGACAAGTAAATTAATTTGATCTATTTTATCTATTTAGAATCAAAAACAATACATTTATATAAATGGATATTTAAAAATGATCCAATTAAATTATAAATAATAAAATAATAAACACTATTGGAATCTCTAGTGTAGTTATTAAAAAAATAATATAATTATAATTATAATGAATTATAATAAATTAATTTAAAATAATAATACATCTACAAAAAATACATTAAAATTTATAAATAATGAACACACTATTGAACACGTCTCTAGTGTAGTTACAAAAAATGGACTTATGAATTAATTTCAAACTGCTATTCATAATAATAACATGTTTACAAAAAATATATTCAAATATGAAATTAAATTCTAAATAATAAAATTATGGAATAAACTGTAGTTGAGTCGCTAGTATATAAATAATGAATACACTTCATATAATAATAGATTTTATATTTCTATTTATAATAAAAATAATGCATCTATAGAAAAGTATATAAAAATTACTAAATAAAATAATGACTAAACTTTTGAAATCAGTCACTTACAGTATGAGGTTTCATTTACATTAAGATGCTGCCTGTGTAGACCGAAAAGCAGCTATCTGGGTTATGAAACAGAAATAGACCAGAGCATCTTAACATGAAAGTTGAGAGGCAAACAGATAAAAGGGATTCCCCGTGTTTAAACACTACTATCACTCGCCATACAATCACAGCTGCTAGTGTGAACACATCACTCCATCCTGTTGACAGGGAAGTATTCCTGGGATGGAGTGCAAGTCATAAAACTCTGAAGGATCTGTTTGAAAAACAATGCATAAGTGCAGGATGAGATACTATCTCATGCTTACGACAGGTCTGAATCCCTCTAACCCCCCAAAACCAATCCAGGAGAGTTAATTAACAACGCTGAGCGCAGGAAACGCAACCCGGCAGCAATGACCACATCAAAGCACAATGAAAGTGATCTGTATTTATGAAAATCACGTTCTAGCCTCATTTTTAATTATCAAAGTCAGTGTGTCCCCCGAGTAAAGAAGGAAACTATTTCAATCAATTACTTTCAAGGGAAGAAAAAGCTTGGGTCGGTATTAAACCTGTTTAACTCTCCACTCGTGCAGAACTAAATAACAATTAAACCTTTGTTGGCTTGATTGCTGGTACCCGTATGTAGATTATGAAAACTGAACTGCGCTACGGTCAAAACAAAGTATTAGTTCCTCAAAGCTGATATTGTTTCTGCATTTATTCAGAAATTAGCCTATTAAGTGCAAATATTTGCCCCAGGAACTGGTATTTAGGGGCATTTTTACCTTCAGAATAACAACACACTAATCATTTTTGTAAAAAAATCTTCAACTGAATCAATTAACCGACATAAATATTAAAATTGAACATTTATGGCTTAAATATACAATCAAATCAACATGAAAATTGGCTTATATCATTACATACAACATTTCATGGCAGGTTCTCATTGTGATTCTATTGGGGCATGTGGTCACAAAGGGTGGCTGTGTTTTCAATGAACTGTGAATCTAAACTCTTGATCAGTAACAGTGAAATTGTCTCTCAGAAACAGAATTTTGAGAATAAAACCTATAAAACTTGAATAAAAAAGTGTGACTAGCCAAGGTTTTCTCCATATGAAATGTTTCTAGATTCTATTGGGTCATGTTGTCACAAAGGGTCAATGTGTTTTTATTGAATTGTGAATATAAACTCCTGATCAATAATGGTGAAAACTGTCTCTCAGAATCAGATCTTTGAAAATAAACCAAGAAACTAAAGCAAAAAGTGTGACAACTAGCCCCAGTCTCCTGTACATTAAATATTAGACAAGAAGAACTGGCTATTGGCGCATGTTGTCACAAAGGGTCAACTTATTTTCAATGAATTGTGAATCTAAACTCCTGAGCAATAATGGTGAAATGGGGTTTTAAAAGCAAACCAATATTGGCGCATGTTGTCACAAAGGGTCAACTTATTTTCAATGAATTGTGAATCTAAACTCCTGAGCAATAATGGTGAAATGGGGTTTTAAAAGCAAACCAAGAAACTAACATAAAATATGAGACAACTAGCCCCAGTCTCCTCTATATGAAACGGCAAGAATTTGCTAAAGGGGCCTTTTCGCCACCATATTTTGGTTACTTTTGGCCCAAATCTGACCTTGCTTGTGACTCAAACTAGCTTCAAGTTTTTTCACTCTCCATATGTATTCTCTAATGGCTCTCGTATGATGCAATGAACTTCACAGCTGCGTCCACCAGCGCTAACCTCCCGTCCTGCCTGACTGCGGATGCCTGATTCATTTCCATCTGTATACCAGCAGATGAGAGATTCCTTCTGTCTTTCCGCCTTTCCTTTTCTCAGGCCATTCAGAGCGAATGAATTCAGCCCGTCTAAAGTCCTTCACACCAGGACACGCTCAGAGGGGATTCTCCTTGACTCTGACCGACTCACACATTTGCAATTCATCATCTTCCTCACACGGCTACACAATAGCAGCAGCGCAGGAGCTTTGTCATTCTAATGACACACGCATGGACTGTTTACGGCATCTGACACCCGCAGAAAGCGGGTTTGCGTGTTGATGTTCTGTCATTAACTACCAGTTCAATTAGCATTTAAGACCACGGGTGGAAGACAATAACAATGCTTTAAATGAGCTTTGTTCTTTCAGGATGTATCTTTTATGGAACAGGCAATTGGAAAAGCAGCATTATTAAGACATGCAACTTTGCTAGCGGCAAAACTTGTTTTGCAAACCATAATCCAAATGTCACACATGCAAACTCATATCCCTAGCCATACAAATCCTATAGGAATTTTTGCCTTTATTTGGATCCTAATGAAAAGTCCAACACAGTATTCCAGCAAACAACAAGTAGATCTTAAGAACAGATAGTTCACAAAAGGACTATTAGGTTCCCAGTGGGATCAAATGTCCAAAGCAAGCAGATCATCACAAGGAATTTAAAGCAAATCTTTCAGGGTTTTAAAACTCCTGTATCTTTCTTTAAACTCTAGTACAAAGACATTATTAAAATAATATACCAGCAAAGTTCTGATAAAGACTACATAAAATGCAATATGACTCAACAGGGCTCAACAGGTTTTACGGTTGTTCCCAAACACTGGATAAGGAATTTAAAATATATTTTATAGAGATATTTTGCTCTCAAAAAGAGCCAGTTCTTTGCACTGAAATATTTTGTGATTATTTAAAACAGAGAAAGAATGAAAATTTTAAAATACATATTTAAAATAAATAAATATATAAAAAATATAACCAATTAAAAAAAACTCAAAAACATGTAGAAAATAAATAATTAAAATTCCTTTATATTTCCAGGTTGTGATTGCAGGGGACCCTGACTCAAAGAATTTAACAATAATGACGGAAACATTTTACCCAAACACAGTCTTATGCAATTCATATGTGATTCCATTAGGATTTTTTAGGATTTATTGCAAATGATGACTCAAATTCCAACAGGAATATTATGACTACGGACATACCAGCTACATAAAACTTCAGAAACAACAAACCTAAAGTAGAAAAGTCTTAACTTATGAATCCATTGAAAAACAAACACTAGAAAGTGACCAACATTCTTTGCACATCCACAAAAAGTCCATAAGATCTGTGTTTAGTATATAACAGCCAACATTCAACATTATTGTTTTGCCGATGCAAACCCTTGTTTACCATGTCAATAAGCTTCTTTGAATGTTCAGATAGAGCAAGTCAAACAGAGACAGAAAAAGTCAGACATACAGACAGCGCTGTTCAGATGTGGGAAATCCCTTTTTATCTGCTTTCTCTGCCTCTTGACAGATATTGAGAGTCTTTGAAGCCGTGAAACTGCAGCGTGTCTTTTACCAAAAAGCATCAACACAAACCCAAAGCCTGCTGCCACACCTCAACAACAGCACAAACGTCTTACCTTCCCAGGGGGCGATCCTGTGACCCAATGACACACGTCCTTTCTAAAATCTCATGTTTCCTGCAGCGCCGTCCACATTCCGTCTCAAACTCCACAACATACTGACTCCCACGTGAGTGGACGGCAACTGAAACAGCTTGGGATGGGGGCTGTGTCCGTTCAGCGATCTCCCCCCTCTTCTCCTCCCCTCTCCCACACTCTTTTTACCTCCTTCCCCTTCCCCCTTTCCTTCTGTCTCGGAATGACTGAGATTGGGAGCAGGAATGCGTGTGGTTCTGCTGCTTTCGGTCTGTCTGAACGGCTCTGCTATGACCCTGCGGAGAGCACCAAATTTACACAAGTATTCAAACCCGCCTCTTACAAACAGACTCCGCCAACGTATCGCACCTTTCTCGTAGAGCTCCCCCCACCTCAGGACAAATTCTCCTGCTGTATAAAATAATGTCTGCAAAATAATTAACGCATCCCACAAAAAACATGTCTAGGGCACATTTAACCACCAAATCAAAAGAAAAATTATTCATTATGTTTTTATAAGCTTATTGTACGACCATGGTGCTTTTTTCCCAATTCAATATGTGACCCTGGACCGCAAAACCAGTCATAAGGATCAATTTTTTGAAATTGAGATTTATACATCATCTGAAAGCTGAATAAATAAGCTTTCCATTGATGTATGGTTTGTTAAGATGCCGAGATGCAACTATTTGAAAATCTGAGGGTATTTTTATGACTATTAAGCACATTTTCCTGCTCTCATTTCTATCATCTGTCTGAACGGGTCGGGTATGACCCTGCGGAGAGCCTCAAAAGTAATAAAACCTGCCACAAGCAATGACTCCACCCACTTTCCGCACCTTTTCCACAGAGCTCCGCCCACCTCAGGGCAACTTATGCCAAATTCTCTTGCTAAAATGAAGTCTGCAAACTAAAGAGTGCATTCCACAAAAAACATGTCTAGGGTACATTTAACCAAAATATCAAATGAAAAAATTATATATTAGGCCATATATTTTAGGAACATTGTTTTTTTATTTCATTGCAATATTGTTTTTATGACAATTATGTCTCCTTCCTGTTCTTATTATCATCATGTATCTGGACATTTTATTTTTTCCCATCATTCTCAATAGATTACTGTATTACCGAAATACAATGATTTTTTTAAACTATTTTAATCAACATTATTTAAAGGTTTAATAAATGCTATAACAAATTATATGATGCATAAATATTTTAAATAATATATCATTTTTGCTTTCACATAAAAGTAGGGATGGGCACTTCAAGCAAAAGTAATATTCGAAAATCGCTGGGAATTATTCGATTATTATTCGACTATTCGAAAATAGCACCCCTTCCCTGTATGCATGCACGCACGTCACGTTATTAGGCTAGTGTTACACACCCATAAACAGAGAGAGAGACCAGTCACGCTTTTAATCTGTATGATAACAAACTGTTTTAACCTATCTTTAAATAAATATCTTAACTCAAGCCATATAATGATTGTAACATGCTGAAACATATTAATATAATAAACGCAACAGAATGACAGCACTTATTAACATAGCAGTCTTATTAACTTAGCATAAATCAACTGCTCATAAGGTATTAAACTGCTCAAAAAATATATTCCAATACTTTCTCTCGCAATTATATCGTTGGGTAATTATTCTGTATATTAACTGCGGGCATCAGTGAGCCGTTATTAATTTGCGGAGCATTGAAAACGCTTTTGAATGTGCGTGCGCGCGACCGTTTTACTTTCACTTTGGAGATTAGCGATCACATGTTTATACTATGGAGCGGCACTGTACTTACTACACATACAAGATTAGATGTTTGTCAGTGGTGCTCAGGATCTGCAAATCATTCGCCATCGTCCTACTCTGTTGCTGGTAAGTGAAACTGCATTTACTGTAATGTAAAAGGCTATCGCTAGCATGCGGCTAACCATATGTCCCTTTAGTGGCTCCGTAGAACGCATTATTTGTTTTCCGTGCCTTTCCCAGTACGGATTCAGCACACCTCCAACCCAGTCGGGGATATTTATGGTCCGCACAGAACTCTTATTTGACATCGTTCTAAGTTGCTAGTCTACAGTGTTCGTGTGAGAGAGTGTGTTCTTCTGTTGTCTTTGACAGCTTTTCGGTGCGTTATTGGCGCTTACCTCTGCTTGCGCGTCTCAGCCGCATCAGCACCGAAACCATGGGGAATATTTAGACAAATATAATCGCACAACCTATTCGATATTCGATGAATAAGTCGACTAATCGAATATTCGAAAATCGTGACCCATCCCTACATAAAAGCAATGAAAATAACATTTTTATCACATTACGGTAATGAGGATATGAGGGGAAATATGTATTAATTGTCATTAAAATAATGCCACAAAGCAGTAAATCTATAAATAGGTTCCATGACATCATGCAAAATATAATTTAGTATTTTTCCTTTTGATTTTGAGGTAAAAATACGACCTTAATGTGCTTAATTGTCACTAAAATAAAGCCACAATGCAGTAAATCTATAAATAGTTTCCATGACATTATGCAAAATATAATTTAGTATTTTTCCTTTTGATTTTGAGGTAAAAATATGACCTTAATGTGCTTAATTGTCACTAAAATAATTCCACAATGCAGTAAATCTATAAATAGGCTCCATTTCGTCATGCAAAATATTATTTAGTGCTTTTATCTTTTGATTTTGGGGTAAAGTCCCAGGCATGTTCAGGCCCTAAAGGTTTAGTAATATTCACCCATCACAACCTCACTTTACATCTTACTATTGATGTCTAAGAAAAAATCTATCATATGCCACAATACCCGCTCGAAGAGGTTAAATTTTAAATATTTGGACAGAACAGCATGCATATGTGTCTGTGGAGATAGAGGTGTGATTGGTGGGAAGGCAGCAGCGTTGTTGTCATAGCACCAGAGCTGTAGGAGGAGAGAGACACAGACGTCAATGATGACGACCTGAGCTGAATTCATTTTCAACACACACGCACACACACACACACACACACATACACACACCTTGTGTAGGTATTCTGGGACGCCAGGCAGTGGTCACAGTGTTTGGTAGCAGGAAGCTGCTCCATCACTCTGATCATGTGATCTGCGAGCTGCTTTGCATACATAGCAGCGCAGACACCTGGGGCCAGATTGAGAGCGGTGTTGGCTGGCTGATATAACCCCGCAATGGCGCGCTGCGGAGGGGGCGAGACGCTCAGACAGATGAACTGGACTGTACGCAGCTCAGAAGCACAACCTCCTGTCTAGACGATTGTGATTAAACTGTCTAAAATAAGAACCTCAACACTGCGGTTAGACTGATGGCATTTAAAAGTGACTAACTTTGCCAGCCAAGGTTATGACCCCTAATCTGTACAAACTCCACAGCTGGATACTTTCTCCCAAATAAAACACAGAGCTGGAGAGAGGGGGAGAAACAGTAAGAGAAGCAGAGAGTGAGAAAGAAGGAAGAGAGAAAGAAATGTCTTTTGTATCCTTACTGTAATGTATTTAAATCATATTTGATTTACTAAATAATTCATATTAAATAAAATTAAGAATACCTACTAATAATCCCATGGTAATTATTAAAAAATTAAGGATAAAAATCTTAATAATTCCAAAATAATTATTAATAATAAATTCAAAATAAACATAAATATATTTTAATAATCTAAATATAATTTTAATAATATAAATTAATTTTAATAATCCCATAATAATTCATATGAGTATATCGTCCACCCCTAATAACAATAAATATTAACCATTCCCTAATAATTATTAAAAATAAAAATAAACATATTAATAAAGTCATAATATAATATTAAAGGTGCCATAGAATGCATTGATACAACATTTTAAACTGTTCTCTGATATCTACATAAAAAGTATGTGGCTTAGGTAAGGGCAAAAATTCTCCAGAAACAGTTTTACTTGTCCATTTACAACCCTTAGAATTGTCCCTAGAATGAAATGGTCTGTTATTACCTTATTTGGAAGGCTCATGAATAATAATGTTGAGCTGTGCTCTGATTGGCTGTTTCACAGTGTGGCTCACACAGCAGGAAGGAAACACAGGCAGGAAAATATATATTTCAATACTTTCTCTCGCAGTTATAGCGTTGGGTAATTATACTGTATATAAATTGCGGGCATCAGGGAGCCGCTTTGAATGCACGATTGCGTTTTACTTTCACTTTCAAGATTTGCGATCGCTCATGCTCTATGTAAACTACAGCAGCAGTACTTTCCACACATTTTACAAGATCAGATGCTTGTCAGTGGTGCTCAGGATCTGTAAATCATTCGCCATCATCCTGTCAGTCATCTCTCCTTACTCTGTTTATGTGGTAAGTGAAATCTTATGTACTGTAATGTAACAGGCTACCGCTAGCAAGAAGCTAACCATGTCCCTTTAGTGGCTCACGTTATTTGTTTTCCGTGCCTTTCTGAATACAGACACCAACCCATCCCTGCACAGCCTGGAACATAACATTTATTTCTATGATCTGCCGTTTTCGCTATTATCCTCGATTGTTTCTTCACAATTCCTGCAGAACATCTGATGATTCGGCTGTGTCGATCCGGCTGGCCTAGAACATGGGCGGGTATATCCAAATGTTGGGGGCGTAACTATTAGTGATCCTGACTCTTACGTCACGGTCGGCGTTATGTTCTGATTCGCCTATTTTTCAGTGGTCTTTTGCTTGCACGAGATTTATATAAGGAGGAGGAAACATTGGTGTTTGAGGCTCACTGTATGTCATTTCCATGTACAGAACTCTTATTATTCAGCTATGCCAAGGTAAATACAGTTTTCCATTCTATGGCACCTTTAAGTAAAAATAAATGTAAAAATCTCTGTAATTCAATAATATTAATAAATAAAAAAATAAAAAAAATTGCATAATTAATATTTAATAATTCCTAAAATGAAAATAAATTTTAATTATGAATTTTTAATTTCATAATAATTACCATTCAATTTAAATAAATAAATAATAAAAAAAAAATTCTTTAACCTAATGTTCAATAATAAATTTTGACTTAGAAACAAACCAAACTTAGAGCATATGGGTGGAGAGAAACCAAAATGAACCCACAATATTCATAGCACACTTTTCACAATCCAATCAAATCCTGATGGATAAAATCAAGCCCTGCTCTACGTTATTTCCGATTACTCAGTTTCATATGATGTATTATGAAAGTTAACGATGATGTGTGCAGAAATGACACACATCAGCTTTAACGAGAAAAGTCGGTGTTGTTTTTGTGAGGAGAGAGACAGACGTGACATGACAGTCTCCCAGCGCTGTGAGGAGGAACAGGGTAAACGCAGGTCTGTCTGAGCCCACAGGAATGCCAGACCGGCCACCACGTCTGCTCCGCATGATAAACTATCAGCTGTTTGCTTCCTAAGAACCATCGTGGACACCTCTCATAATCTGCATCAAATGATTCATTACGGGATGGGCTGATCTATTATAAAGCAGTTCAGTATTCATGAAGCTTCAGATCCTCAGGCCATTTTAATATGGTAATGTTGGGATATGTGTGTAATAATAATTTTATAGTATCAGAATTGGAAATGACCTCTGTGACCCCAATTCCAGACAGAAAGTCCTATTGCTGAAGGAGTTATTCTTCTTAATGCTTCAGTCACACCAAAACTGAAGTCATTAGCATGCTGAAACCATAAATAACATAATATTTGTCACAATATATAATTCAGAAACAATTAAATTAATACTTTTATTCATGAAAAATGTATCCAAATATTTCTACACAAATATAAATTCTTGAGCATCAAATCAGCATATTAGAATGATTTCTGAAGGATCATATGACACTGAATACTAGAGTAATGATGCTGAAAATTCAGCTTTGCATCACAGAAATAAATTACATTTTAAAATATATTCAAATAGAAAACTCTTATTTTAAATTGTAATAATAATTCAAAATATTCCTGTTTTTACCCTATTTTTGATCAAATAAATGCAGGCTTGGTGAGCATTAGACACTTCTTACAACAGCATTAAAAAAGTCTTAACTTCTGAAAAGTAGTGTATATTCAAGTTTTGTCTTTGCACAGTTACAAGTGAACTAATAAAATAACTTTCACGTCCATACAATAACTTCTTTGTTAAGTAGCTGCGTAATAAGTGGGATAAAGTTTAGTCAGATGATCACTGTTGCAAAATAAAAGCTTAGCAACAAACCACCGTAAAAGAGGAGGCTGAATTCAGTGTTCCTGAATTTCTTCTCGTTTTCTTCTCATATTTGGGTTTATTTTGCGATAATGACTCGATTACTATACATTACTCCTAATTAGGGCTGCACGATATATCGCATGCGATATTTAATGCGCATCTTGTCAGTAAAGCCGGTCCTGTAATCAGCGGTAATTTCCATCACGTGCTTGATTTCACAAGGAGCTGCATTTACCACACAGAGCCATTGTTCACTGACAAGCTGCGCAAAACCACGTTGATAATGAATGTAATGAATATATTTAACTAAATATTTATTTCACAACAAAAAGCATAAAAACCTACTCACTAAAAATGAAACACTTCTCAATGGTAGAAAGACTTTTAACTATGCAAGCTTGATTTCAAACTTCACACGTTCTGTTTGCAGTTTATAACGCAATAAGCACATGTTGCATTCTCGGCACTGCTAAGGATTCTATAGCTATAACTGGTAAAGAGAAAGTTTGCTAAACGTTGTCAGTACGTTTATAGTAATTACACACCTGGTTTAATAGGAAAAAAAGAAACGGAAAATATCTCTATCGCCCCCTACTGTATGGAAACACAACTGACCTCATGCATGAAACCTGAGCAGAACAAATTTCTGTGTGAATTATTAATAGGAAATTGATTGCTCAACTGTGCTCAAATTCAATACAACAAATCACGTAAAACTGCATTTGTGAACAATTTACACTAAAGAATGCATAATAATATGTGACTGTTGTGTTTGAAACTGGGCTAAACTTCCTCACTATGCCTTAAAACAAACCAAACAGCCCTAAAACCAGTTTCCTCCATCGGCTAATGCAGAGAATCACCCCTAAGACCGGCAAACGACAATAATAAAGGACAAGCGAATGCGACATCCTTCTTCAAACTGAGGCGACACGTGTCACTTTCAATTACGGTCAGGGACTTTACCTTCGCCGTCTGCCGTGTTTGCATTAGCCTTTCTGATGTCAGTCACTGAGGAATTCAATAAAGCATCCCCGACTGAGACAAAAACATCAGTGTTCCCACAGAGAAGCTGTTTTCCAGCGTCTACTGTTCCTGAATTCACAATATTTCAATGACCCAGGAGAGACGTTTATGCCGAACGCTAAAGCTAGCAGCCTAACTGGGATTTTCATTTAAAATCATCGACGCGCCAGCTGCACGGAAATGCACTCCAAATTTGCTCACAGCTATTTGGAATCACGTTCAGAGACAATACATATTCATAACACTGGAAACAATGCCCTGGCTTAGCAAAAATATGCACAGAAACATGATGTGACTTGGGAATCACATTCTTGTCTGATTGTAAAACATGACAGGGATGAGAAACACTGCACCTCTCTTGTGACCGCAAGCGGTTGTTTGCTTTGCATGATTTATATGTTTTGTCTTATCAAGATATTCAGATAATCCTGTAATAATGTCATGGCGCCGTTCTGTGAAGAAACTTTTTCCACCAAATTTTTATCAAGCAGCAGATGAAAACTGCTTAGAAAAACTTCATTTGATGTTGCTGTTAATGCCTGTTGCATAAATTGTGCAGAAAGAGACAAAATTCAATACTTAGTGTAACCCTAAGTCTAAGTATCAACAATAGCAATAGTTATTTGGTCAGGTTTAGTGGTGCAGGATTGAGTCCGGCCTGTGATTTTGCCAATAATTTCTCATCACTTTATATCTATCAATTAAAAAGTTGTAAAAGATAAAAAAAAGTAAACATTAAAAGTACCTGTAGTCAATAGTCAATCATAATACAGCCGAGTCCATGTAGGTACTGCAGGAGATCTGTGTTTTAAACGCAAAAATGTATTTAAAAAAAAAAGTATTTCAAAATGCATTTCTAAATGTGGCTATTATTTTTTGATAACTTTATATATAATGGACAATTCAAATGTTTTGGGTCAGTTTTGAATTAATAAAGTTAAAGATATTTGTAATGTTATAAGTTAAAATTAAAAAAATACTATTTTCATTGAAATAAAAATGCAAAAATATTTATATTTTAAATAAATGCTGTTCAACTTCTTATTCATCAAAAAGCATGAAAAAACAGCACAACTGTTTTCAACATTGATAATAATCAGAAATGTTTCTTGAGCAGCAAATCAGCATATTAGAATGATTTCTGTATGATCATGTGACACTGAAGACTGGCGTAATGATGCTGAAAATTCAGCTTTGGTCACAGGAATAAATTACTTTTTACATTTTAATAATATTTCACAATATTACTTTTTTTTTTTATCAAATAAATGCAGTCTTGGTGAGCAGACGTGCAACACAAAACACTAAAAACACAAAAAAAAATCCCAAACATCTGAACAGTAATGTATATACAATCACTTAAATATGTTTTTTTTTACCCATCCATTTAGAATTACGTTTGTTAATATTACACACTAAATATTTTTGTTTATATTTTGAGAGTCTGAAAGGGTTGAGAAGATGACTCAAATGTTCCAGAAACCTTGGATTGAACTTGTAAGATTCTTGTAAGGAAGCAACAGCTGCCGAATATGTACAGGAACCTTCAATATCCGAGATTCTGCTTTAAATCCCAAATAAATACCAGGCATGTTGGCTTACTAGGATCTGATCTTTACTCTTTCCTTCTCCGGTAGAAACAACATGCCAAATGAGCACGGAGTAACGAAAGCTTACCGGCCGTACCTCACTTCAATTAGGGCTTAAGAAGAAAAAGAAATATTTATTACAGTCCTGCTAGGCTCGATCTGCAACAACAAAGAGTCAGCCTCAGTCTTAGGGACCAGATGAAAGGGATTGGCCGGAGCATACCGGAGATCATTAGTGAAGATCCCCAGCAGACTCCATCTCATCTCCTTCTTCTCCTTCTCTCCAATATACATCAAAGCAGTCTGTCGCTATGAATGCAAACCAGCCAGAACATGTCATGTAAACGCTCAGAAAACCGATGATATGTTGGCATGAGGTGGGCTGATCTTCTTCCACAATCATGATTGCACACATTTGATTATCTGCACACACAGCACCAAGAGAAGGAACCGTTCCTGTAGGGACACGTGACTTTGGGCTGCATGACTGCATACTGATTAGTTCACAGCGTGGTGGGACAAAGGTGAAGTTGTTCTGGTGAGCGATTCTGAGGTCAGAAAATTTGTCTAAAAGGAATAGTTCACCCAAAAATTTGCTAAAAGAATTACTTATCCTCAATTCATCTATGATGTAGATGAGTGTGTTTCTTCATCAGATTTGGAGAAGTGTAGCATTACATCACTTGCTCAGCAATGGATCCTCTGCAGTGAATGGGTGCCGTCAGAATGAGAGTCCAAACAGCTGATAAAAACATCAAAATAATCCACACCACTCCAGTCCATCAGTTAACATCTTGTGAAATAAAAAGCTGCGTGTTTGTAAAATACAAATCCATCATTACGAAGTTTTAAATTTCAAATGAATCCTTTATACATAATATTGCTTTCTCCAGTGAAAAAGTCGTCTTGACTGAATCAGGAGAGAAATATGCACAGATCAAGCACCATTTACAAGCAAAAACAGTCCAAAACAGCTCTAAACAAATATGTTGGTAGATTTTGATGGGAGAGAAAACAGAAGATGGACTTTTTCACTGGAGGAAGCGTTATCATGGATTCGTATTTTGATCAGAAGTGACTGTTTAAAGTTGAAAAACTCTTAGTGATGTTGTTTTTTTACAAACACTCAGCTTTTCACTTCACAAGATGTTAACTGATGGACTGGAGTGGTGTAGATTACTTGTAGATTATTGTGATGTTTTTTATCAGCTGTTTGGTCTCTCATTCTGACGGCACCCATTCACTGCTGGATCCACTGGTGAGCTCGATTTCTCCAAATCTGTTTCCATTATGAAATAAACTCATCTACATCTTGGATGGCCTGAGGGTGAGTACATTTTCAGCTAATTTTCATTTTTGGTTGAACATTTCCGATAAAAGAAAAATTCTGTCATACCAAACCTGTAGATTTTTCCTGTGCTTTTAGGAGCTTGAAAAAGAGCTGTTGAAGATTCTTTAAAATTAGTTTTTTTTGTGTTGCATGAAAAGTTAACAGCAAACAGTTTTGAATGACATGAGGGTGAGAAAAAAAAAAAGACAGAATTGTCATTTTTGGGTGAATTATTCCTTCAACATAGTGTCATAAAATAAACAAGCGTCTTTGTTTTGCAAATACAGGGCAAATCAAACTGTCCCACAAAAGCAATGATGCATTTCCATATTTGTGCCAACTGCCTATGTGCCATCACAATCTACATCCTTAATAAAAATAAATCATGAACACAGCCAGAGTTGAACTGAGTGGCAGTCAAAGTCCTTCCGTTAAGACCATCCAGAAAATCTCCCAACCACATGCAAAACAATACCTGATCTAGCAAAATCACTCATTCCCTCAAAAAAAATTACACAATGTGCTGATTTTGTAGGAAAGATCTGTGCAATGGATAAAAATGATAAAACTATGTTAAAGAAACAGGGTCATTCTCAGGAAACTGCCTTTTGTTTGCTTTTGTGTCCCTTGTGACTTATGTCTGATATAATTCATGATATACTAATATTAGACATACCATTGAACAGATTTTTGCTTATTTTGTAAAGCAAATTTTTTACATAAAAAACAAGAATTTTATTAATGTTAAATTAATTTTGAATTTTAATATGAAATATATTAATATTTATAATAATAATTATATTAAAATGTATTTTTCATTGTCTGTGAAGTCTTTCCTAAAATTGTTTATGCTGGGGTTTTTTTTAATAAATAAAAAAGAATTAAATTATTAAAATAATTTGATCGACGCTAAAAGTTTGGGGTCGGTAAGATTTTTGAATGTTTTTAAAATGTCTTTTACGCTTATCAAGGCTGCATGTTTTTGGCTAAAAATACAGTAAAAACATTAATATTTGTGAAATATTATTACAATTTAAAATACCTGTTTTCTATGTGTCTATATATTTTAAAATGTAATTTATTTCTGTGATGCAAAGCTGAATTTTCAGCATCATTACTCCATTCTTCAGTGTCACATGATCCTTCAGAAATCATTCTAATATGCTGATTTGATGCTCAGGAAACATTATTATTAATGTCAAAAACAGCTGTGCTGCTTCATATTTTTTGTGGAAACCGTGATACATTTTTGAGCATAATTTGATGAATAGAAAATGCATTTATTTGAAATATATTTGACATATTTCGTAACATTATAAAAGTCTTTACTCTCACATTTGATTCAATTCACTCACATTGATCTAATGCCTCCTTGTTGAATAAAAGTATAAATTTGTTTCAAAAAATACTGAATGGTTGAAGTGTATATCATATTTAAGTGAGTAACATCATAAGATTTTTTGATCCCATGGTTCAAACAGAGATACATTTCTTTTTACCAGCAGTTTATGTTTACATTAACTATTATTTAACATTGTACCTCTATGGTGGTCCTCGATGTCTATGGCACTTCGGGTCTAAGGTGGGAAAATGATTTCTTGAAAGCTCAGCAGTACAGCATCCTGGCACTCTTCCCTTGCAATGACCAAATTAGTCTTAAACAGACTCCTGCAGGGTGGGAGAAGTTCCAGTTATATATCATTCCAGTTACAGCCAATTCACATCAACAACAATGAAACATGAGTTTCATTTCATTGGGAGCATCTGTCTGCTTTCATAAACAGGGCAATGAAACACAATCACATCAGGCTGACAATAACACGTGCTGGTGTATTTACTCGTGTATCAGATCACAGATAAGGCTGGATATGCTAAATACGGAATAGCTACACCGTGACATTTCTCCTCGGCATCTGTCCTCCGTCATGCTAAAGTTACGAGGATCATTTATCTCCTGCATAATTAACAGCATTGATGGATGGCCCTGGTTTATACGATTAATCTGAACGTCTGGGCTAGCAGACCCACTTTCAGTTTCCCCACAATCCTTTGCAGGTTCATTGGCCGTAGTGGTGTTATAATGGAGGCGGAGGATGCTGAGTCATTCCCGGTGTCAGAGCCATGAGCTGGAGTCGCCCCCCCCACCAGACAATTCATCCTTCATATTTATCAGGATTAGAGATCATCCATGTGAATCCGAGACCCTGCATGTCTTATCGGCCACGCTGGCTCAGCAGCCGCCCTCTCCTTCCCAGCATCCATTACTGGCAAAAATAAAGATGCATGGTCAATTATGCAAAGCCAACTTCATATCTGTCCTCTCCCGGACTAGAGTGAGTGGAGATAGATGATTTAAAACATAAATCAAACCAATTACAGATTTAAAACAGATCAGAACCAATCAGGCGTGCATGTGCAGAGAAACCAGCCAATCAGGTGGAGTTTCACATGCACTGTAGTGTGAAGCCCGTACAGTGAAATATGAGCACAGGTGTATTGTAATACATATTTCACGAGTTGTGTCGCTGCACAGTCAGAAACACAATGAGTAAAAGCATCTAAGTGGGTCATCTTAAGCCCCAAGTATCTAGGACAAACCAACAAGCCATGAGGACTGGTGAGATTCCAACTCCACACGGTTCACAACATCAAGAATAACAGCTCACAAATTAGAAAACAGACTAAGTATGGTTCATGACAACACTAACTAAGAAGGCGGCGAAGTGGAGGTGCTTTAAGTAGAGACTGACCAATATATCAGCCAATAATTGATTAATAAAACTGCAGCACTGCATTTGAAAACAAAGTAAAATGTAAAAATGATATTAATGAATTAATATTTTATAAATTAATAATATTTATATATCTATTAAAAATATAAATATATAATATTTATTTATTTTAAGATTTAATAACTGAAAAATATTCGAAAAAATATATTAATTTAATGTTTATAACAATAAATAAATATATTCAATACAATATCAATACATTATATTATGCACTATACATAGATTATACTGTAATTATTAGCATTAAATTAATTACATATATATATATATATATATATATATATCACATTATTTGAAGATTTTAAAAAATATTTAAAAAACAATGATATATAAATACAAATAAATACATTAAATAAATATTAAATAAACAACTGAAAGGCCAAACAGTTATTAGTTAAAAAAGGTGACTTCTTGTTGTAACCCTTAAAATAATTCAAACACAATTTAATCTTGATTTTATTTTTAAAAAAGTTCATAGTCACATCTTACTACATCAGTTACTGACAAACTCTTATTGCACTGAACTTAAGTGGTCAACAATATTTTCTAAGACAATTTTTGCTTGTTTTTATGTGGTTTTGTTGCTACACAAAGGAAGGACACTGATTGTAAATAAGTGTAGAGGCACACAACCTTGAGATAATTAAACAACAATCTTTCAGGGTTGGGTTTTGTGAACTGCATGCATGTCTTAGTAATAGCACTGATATTCTTTCACAAATCCTGGGAATCTTGTAATTCCACGTACACAGAAAATACTCAAAACAAATAACCCAAGACACAGCCATATGTCCAAACATGGGAAACCCAACATGTCCCAAACCCAAATAATCTGATTACACAACGTATATTTAGTTAAAACAGCCCAACATGATCAAATAAGCAAAGCACAGACGTTAATATGTACTCATGTTGTATAAGAAGGAAGAAGAAATCCGTTGTTCTCCACAGAAGATGCAAATAACACTCACAAGACAATTCTGGCCATAAGCCCATGATTAAGGCAATGGAGATGAGTTACACACAAAGAGGGCCATTTAAAGCAACAAGAAACATTTTTAAGCAGTTTGTTTATCTCACTCGAGTGGGCATGTTGTCTGGACTCCATCCATGCAAAGCTGAAAGTATATCAAATTAATTTAAGCCTGGACTCAAGCCAGTGTTTAACCTCAGAAATTATCGCTTCATTTTCTGAGCAAACACTACTGCACAAATGAGTCACTGGCAACAATGATTGATGAAGATAAAGTTAAATCAAAACTAGATTTTTCACAACTTCTCAAGCAAATGCTTGTCTGTGGATCCTCTGCAGTGAATGGGTGCCGTCAAAATGAGAGTCCAAACAGCTGACAAAACATCACAATAATCCACAAGCAGTCCATACAACTCCAGTCTATCAAATAATGTCTTGTGAAGCGAAAAGCTGCATGTTTGTAAGAAACAAATCATCAAGCATTTGTAAACAGTTCTTGATTTGTGCATATTTCTCTCCTGATTAAGATGAGATGACTTCTTCGCTGGAGAAAGCAATATTATGGATAGATGATGCATATTTTAGCTGAAGGCAAAAGTTTGAACCTAAAAATGTCTTTTGACTTCGGAAAGATGTTACTTCATGGACTGGAGTCGTGTGGATTATTGTGATGTTTTTATCAGCTGGACTCTCATTCTGACGGCACCCATTCACTACAGTGGATCCATTGCTGAGCAAGTGATGTAATGCTAAATTTTCCATATGTGTTTCCATTAAGAAATAAACTCATCTACATCTTGAATGGCCTGAAGGTGAGTACATTTTCAGCAAATTTTGGGTGAACTATTCCTGCAATGCAGATCTACTGGATTCTTCTGCTGTTTTTTTTTTCTCTGCCAGAAGAAAAATCACAAGTCACTTAAGTAATAGTACACCAACCGATAACTTTAAGCAATAATAATAATAATCATCCCAGCCTTACAAAATCACAAAATAAGACAACTTATTACCCATATAGAGATACAGAGATTTTAAGACTTAGTTGAATTTGACCAATCATAAACCAAAACATCTACAAAGAATCAACAACACTCTTAATTCAGCATATAAATAGTTCAAAGAAAAAAGTACGATTAAACTCAATTCACGTTACACCCTCAGAATTTTTCTGCTGACGGGAAGTCAATAAAGAACGTTTGCGGTCGGTGAATCCCGCTGCCTTTATTATAAACAAACACAAAACCAACTGTCTCAGCAAAAACAGTGCTCCATTTATTCTGGGCCTTTTCTGGAGTGAATGAACAATTCTGTGGACGTGGGTATGATATGAATAATTCACATCGGGAAGATTTAAAATATGCATATTTGGAGCCCTTACACTTGGCATGTTTTATCACAGCACAAAACAAACATACAAACACCCCTGCTATTAATATACAAATCACACAAAAGGCCCACACAAACATTATGATAAAAAAGATCCACGGCAGCTGGAATAACAAGGGTGACGGTCCCCCTTTTTAACAAGTAGAAGATTGTATTATGAAACACAGGTCAAAAACTTTGATGCCATTTTGCATTTAAAATTAAATATGCATGATTCCTAAATGAGTAGCGATTATACAACTGATTATTTTAGCATATGGCTGATTGGTGCATATCAATGTATACCAATGCCTCTCATCTCTCGTTTTCAATCTTCTCAGAGCATCAGAGATCATATCTGCTGTCTGATAAAGGAGCAGAGCAGAGCCTGTTTAACTGAGGATTGAACCTGAGAGAGAGAGAGAGAGAGAGAGAGAGAGAGAGAGAGAGAGAGAGAGAGAGAGAGAGAGTGGCTTTCTCTCTCTGCCCTAGAGACACATCAAGCTACAACTGAAAGATCTTTAACTAAACACTCCCTGTTCTACCACTCTAATGCTCTGGGGTTTCCATGTCCTGCTTGGGACTTTGTGTCCATTTTAATGGAGCATTATACTATCTTTGTAGATCATAGAAACCATTGGCACCAATAGTCTCTTAAGCTTACAATGCTTTTGGGAAATGACTGGAAATGTTACTTTTTAAACAAGTAGCAACATAAAAAACGGCTGACGGACACTTGTACCTTTGACTTTTTGTGTGATTTTCACATATTTTTGTGTTTCAAATCAAAGTTTGTAATGTTGTGATTCACCATGTAGCTGGTTGGTTTGGTTTATGGCTTATAATACTTTAACAAAAGACATTTTTAAAATCCCTATGAAAAAAAAAGAAAAAAATACTTCCGAAATGCCATCAAAATAGTGGGTGGGCACTAATGCACCCTATGGGAATTATCACTTCTGAAGCAAGCAGGAACATTATTGGTCAATTTCAATAATCTCAAAATAGCCAAATATTGTCAATTTTATTATACATGGCCATATCCTTATATTACTAGCAGTGAAAGATAACCATGCAAACATCTACTAATGCAAACATGACTATTTTAATCATATAAAACCAATCTAGATCTACCATAGTCTTCTAATGAAGCAGAGATTTGAGCCATATCTGAATATAGACCCAGAACATCATAGCAACATGCTATTGAGGTCTGAAATGTATCACTAAAATAATGGTATGCATTGTTTATGCATTTAATCAATTCAAGGAAATGCACCAAAACATCCATTTTTAATCAGGAACGATCTAATGCATGTCACCATGTGGCACATATTCTGAGCATCAATGCACCAGATGCTAGACAGCAGGGGTCAGACCATCACACACATCAAGAGAAGCCAATCTCACCACATTTATTCAAGAGGAAAACCTCCAATGACACCAGCAACGATGGATTGTCATGGCCATGTTTTAAAATCAGCAGAACAGCGAGCTCTGGGCCGTAAGGACAGGGTCACCGGGGAGCTCGTGCCCTTGGCACTGACTGAGCATCCTGCAGATGAATTCATAACACGCGCACGGACGCGCTCAAACATCTGATGCATCTCGAACGCATCTGTTTGACTTTAACTGCTGAAAATAAAATGCATAACCCATAATTACCAGCAGAACCCTGAGATATGACAGAACTCAAGAACATTCCCTTAATGTTACCATATGGTTCACCTTTGGTTATTTTTGGGAACCAACTCCTAACGTTCTAGGAACAATCTTTTGTAACTTTAATAACCATAAACTAACGTTCCCAGAACGTTGAAGGAAGGTTGTTGTGTGATAACCTTAGAAGAACTTACACAGGACGTTCTGTAAAGGTTATTTTAGGCATTATTTTTCAGAACCAAAAACTAAGGCTGTCTGAATGTTGAAGAAAGGCTTTTGTTTGACAACCTAATAAGAACTTATACAGAGCGTTCAGGAAAGGTTACTTTAAGGTTTATTTGATTTAAAACCATAAACTAATGTTTCCAGAACATACTGCCCTAGTGAAAAAACGTAAAGCAATACAGCATTCCTATTAAGATTTCATAATCTGGAACCATAATGGAGAAAATATGAATCCGTAAATGGATAAAGTTTCCAGATTTTTAATTTGTTATGTTTCACATGGGATTCTGGTAAACTATGTCCTAAAACAGCTATTTATTGTAGTATATTGTAAATTTCCATTATGCTAATTCTGACAGAATTTCCGTTAGAAATTTCTGATCAGGGCGGGAACCAAAAACGGTTAGCTGAGAAGCACTAACCTGAACGCAGCCGTTATTTGTTTTGGAAAAACACGCAGTCTGGATAAACAAACACAATTACTGCGAGTCAATTAACATTTCGCGCCCAGCACGTGCGGTCTCCAGTGATGCCGCAGTCACGCGCTTCAGCATTTGTGCCGCCTCATCGCAATTCCACACAAAATAATGCCATTCATCTGTAAATGTGTATTATTATGTGAACATACCTGTCATAATTGCGCGGTGAGACATCATGGCATCCAGCGCGTCTCTCCTGTCAGACCGCGCGCGCACACGCGTTTCCAGTGTTTAGCTCGCGACTGAAGGGAGGAGCGCGCGCGCCGTACCCGTGGAACACCGGTGCGCGCACACACACTTGTTGGAACCATGCTGATCCATTGAGCAAAAAATATTATTTTTTACATTACATTTACATTTAGTCATTTAGCAGACGCTTTTATCCAAAGCGACTTACAAATGAGGACGATGGAAGCAATCGAAACCAACAAAAGAGCAATGATATGCAAGTGCTATAACAAGGCTCAGTTAGCTTAACGCAGTATATGTAGCAAGGTTTTTTTTTTTTTAATTATATAATAAATAAAAAGAAAATAGAATAGAAAAAGAATAGAGCAAGGTAGTGTTAGAGGCCTTTTTTGCTTTTGTGAATTGTATAATAATTAAATAGAAAACAAATAGAATACAAAAAGATAAGAAAATCTAGTGTTCGTTTTTTTTTCTTTTTTAAATAAAACAAGCAGTTAGTAAATGAATAGAGTGCAAGTCTGAAAGGGACCTTTTTTGTTTTGTTTTTAAAGAATAGAATTAGAATAGAGAGTGCTAGAGTTAGAGGGTCAAATAAAGATGTTTTTTTAGCCGATTCTTGAAGATGTCCAAGGACTCAGCTGCTGGGAGTGAGTTGGGCAGGTCATTCCACCAGGAGGAAACATTTAAGTGATTTAGTGCCTCTTTGGGATGGCATAATAGTGATAGAATTTAAATTATTACTAGAATTATTATAACTGTTTTTAAAATTATTACTAGAATAACAATTTTTACTCAATGCATGTGCATTTTTTAAATGTTCATTATGATTTTCTACTTTTATGGTGGTTATTATTACACTACATACACATAATCATCACAATATAATGAATTAGTAATTAAATAGTATATAATAATACATTATTACATAAAATACATTAATAATATTTTATCATTACTTTACTAATTATCACTAGAATTACATTACTAGAATTATTACTCTTTAATAATGTATAACTAGAATAATAATTAAATCAAGTGATGCGCATGTTTACATTTTTATCATTTAATATTTTATATTTTGATTATTATTTCACTACACGTCATCACAAAATAATGAAATAGTAATAAAACAGTATCTAGTAATAAATTATTATATAAATACACAAACCATTATTAATAGTAATATATTAGTAGTAGTATAGTATGATCATATAGTAATACATTAGTAATATATTACTACATATAATCTTACATTTATTTATTATGTGGTGTTGTTTTTTGGACATTTTTAAAAGCCAAAAATTCCTGCCTCTAAGTGCAATAACAACACAACAGTGAAATATCTATTCGATCTACTATTCTATTCCATCTACAAAACTGATGAATATTGAATGCATGCCATGGATTGTTTACTCATGGATTGTGCTGGAACCTTCTGGAACAATTCAACTGTATATGTACTACATTTTAGTTTTAGAATAACCCGCCTTAAACGTTTGATATGAATTAACATGCAAATTAACAACTCAAATGCAGCTAATATTTAATTTTAACTGACACGATTTAGCTAACTATAATAACCCTGGTTGAGAAATGTATTTTCCATCAAATGACCAGACTGGCAGTGTTGAAGTCTGAGTCTTGACAAATGGCGCCCTCTACTGAGACAATGGCGAAACTGCATTCTCTACACTTCAAGTCCTTACAAAAGAACACTAACAAGTCAGTTGAAGTAGCCACAACATTTACTCCTGTTTGTTTTAGCATGTTAATATAAACCATTAAGACAGAAAAAGAAAACAAGAATGATCGGTAAAAAATAGCTTTGTAAAATTAACCAGCCAAAGATGATGCTCTGCTGCTGACAAGCGTTTCGCTCTTCTTCCTCGCTGAAAGCCTATAGAAGCTTTAAAGTAAACACTACCTCCAAATATACAGAACGGAAGATGGGCTGAACAGTGTCCACAGATTTTTTTTCTTCATAGCAGAACAACTGTGAAATCTGCAAACTGGACTATTTACATTGAACATGTTCCACTAGACCTCTAATATTAGTCTATGGTAGTGAGTGTAACGTCCGAAAATCTCCCGAAAACGGGAATTTCATAATATATGATGCCTGGTTCTGTCTCTCACCTATTCAAACGAACATGACAACATGTAGAAAGGTGAGCACCATGACACATATTCGGAGATGTGGACTTTAGAAACAGTGTCTATTCATTTCATATGAACTCCGTATATAATACGTAGAATATTTTCTCCGTATTCGCGTTTCACAAGGACGCAGATGCCCGTTTTCCGCAGTCCAGTCACAGCTGAAGACAGTAGTGTCTAAAAAACACGTAAACTCAGTTTCCAAAGCGACTTCGTCCACGAGGGCCGCCCCTTCCCCATCCACCCCGATGAAACGGTGGCTCATTTCCAAATCTTTCCCTTTCGGGTCCTTGATCCCGCCAGTGCGGTTCCTTTCCTCTAGGACCCATCGGGAGCCTGTGAGGGGGGAAATCATGTCCTGGAGGACTCATCATGCGCATCCGGAATCGGCCTGCAGGGGGTTCACCGAATATGGGGTTGGGGCCCCTAGGGGGCATCATTTGAGGGGGCATATTGGGAGGGGGCAGGATGGGATGAGGCCCGTTATTAGCGAAAGGGGGCATGAAGGGTGGGCGGAGCCCCACAGGGGGGTGTGGCGGTAGGGGTCCCGGTCTGGGCCCCAGAATCCCACTGAGAGGAGGAGGACTCAGCGCTTGAGCTCCTGTCGGGTCCATGTGACTCTTGGGAGCTTGGTGGGATTCATCTGAAGGTTCTTCGGTTGGGGTTTCTGATATTACAAAAGACAAAATCGTCACTGGTTTTAGTAAATATGTTTAGCTACAAACAGACAGTCTTTGATATCTACAACATTTACGTATGTATCAGTCAAGTCTAGTTTGAAAGAGAATCACTTGATTTTATGCATCTGGAATGGACTTGATGGCATAAAATGACTCTTTCATATATTAGAACAGAGTTTGATATCACTGAAAATTTTACATTAGCCCATAAAGTGAAATAATTCAGAGGTATATTAAGTACATTTTGAAAGATTTTACAAATCATTAAGTTACATGCACTCATAAATCATTTCCAAGAAGACAATTTGATTCATGAATTATTTACAATAGGACTAGGAACATGTACCCAGTTTGAATGTTGAATTTAATTGCACATTGAGTTACGATTGATTGATACCTGTGACTGATTGAGGAGGACCTGCAGGGTTCATGGAGGCCACTGGGACAGCAGAGGCAAATCCTGTTTAAAAACAAAGTAATAATTCATGATGAGGTGAATTTGGGTAATTATTTCATACTAGGTTTTTCTATTCATCTAAACAAGGAAAAAAAGGTTTGAGGTCAGTATGATTTTTTTTTTTTTTTTTAACATTGTCTTCTGCTCACCAAGACTATATTTACTGGATCAAAAATACAACCAAATTATGAAATATTATTACAGTTTAAACTAAGAGACGTAAATATACTGTAAAATGTCATTTATTCCTATGATCAAAGTTGAATTTTCAGCATCATTACTCCAGTCTTCAGTGTCACATGATCCTTCAGAAATCATTCTAATATGCTGATTTGCTGCTCAAGAAACATTTCTGATTCTTGAAAACAGTTGTGCTGCTCAGTATATTTGTGGAAACCATGATCCATTTTGTTTTAGGATTCTTTGATGAATAGAACATTCAAAAGAACAGCATTTATTTGAAATATAATCTTCTGTAACATTATAAATGTCACTTTTGATCAATTTAATGCATCCTTGCGGAGTATCAGTTTCTTTTAAAAAAATTGTACCTGCAGGCATCTGTGGGGGGTTGAATCCAGGAGGAGGGAAAGATGGAGGGGAGGCTCCTGTGATCATGGCTGGAGGCGGTAAACTCATGTTAGGAGGGGGTCCTGGGACGACACTCAGTGTAGCAACAGGTTGAACTGAGGGGCTCTATAATGTAGAGAAGAAAAAGATGAGGAACTGCTGTGTGAAAGGACATTTCTAGCATCAGTGAGACTTGAGAAATCATAAAGATCCGTTTATAAGGACATGAGGAGGCAAAGAGTGTTCTGCTGTATTCTTTATTGCACACAAAACACAAGTAAACACTTTAGATACAACCTTTTAAACTAAACCTGAAAGTTTTGAAATTGAAAGTGATGATCAATGCCAGAAGAAGTAGTAAAGAATAATGTGCTGGGTAATATTATTTTGATTTTTCGTTGAAAAACACTTTTAAAATTGATTTGCTGCAGACCTCAAAACACTTTTTTTACACCCAGTGTGAATAAAAAATAACTACCGTTTAATATTATATGATAGAGCAAAATCCATCGCCTGACCCTGGCATCTTATGTGCTCTGAAATGTCTGCACCAACCAGTCTTCTCCATTATTGTGGTTTCAAAGAACAAGAGATACCCAGAATTTATACTGTAGGGATGGTCATTAACTGAAACTCAAATGTAAATATTCCAATATTTTGAGATACTGATTTTTGACTTTCATGAGCTGTAAGCTCTAATCATCAAAATTAAAACAAAAAAAAAACTTGAAATGTTTTACTTTACATGTAATGAATCTAAAATATACGAAAGTTTCACTTTTTGAAATAACTTACAAGAAAAAATGAACTTTTCCACGACATTCTAATTTATTGATCTGCACCTATATGTCTTTAATGGCCTGAGGGTGAGTGCATTTTCAGCAATTTTTCATTTTTGGGTGAACTATTCCTTTAATCACACAGCCAGTCTTTTGACTACCAGCATAAAGTTTGGTCCACTTTGCAACTTTTCTTAGGCCACCCACTGAATACTTTTATACAAGTTTTGCACCGATTTACAGTCTGAACGAGTTGAGAATGTTGCTGATGATCAAAGCAAGTCTGCAAATTTGAGATGACTGATTTCACTGAAAATCACGTAGTGTATCATGGACATAGACTCAGACCACAAATCTCTCCAGTGGGAGGATATCAAACATGTTTTGAGAACACATTGTTTTCAGTTGCCTAGAGCGTGTTTCTGTGTGAGTTTGTTGTGTTTGGAATGACTTGAAAGTCTGGTAGTGAGTGATCCTCAAGCATTTAGTGTAGTTTTAGTACACTTTAGTACAGTTACAGTTTAGTACAGTTTAACCATTTTCAAAGTCAACAAGGGTATGATACCTAGGGTTGTAAAATCTGTTCAGATGAGAAGATTTGTGTAGTGCATTCCAGCCTTTAGGCAGTGAAAAGTTGGTCTGTTCAGTAATCAAGGCACCTGGCCAGTTCATTCAGTTTTTACATGCAGGTTTTTTTTTTTTTTTTGGTGCAGGGGTTATCTAAAATATTACCAAAGTAATGGAAAAACAAATTAAAATGTTTTAAAATAACAGTACAGTGACTGCTTTAATGTGTGCATTAATGCAGTATTTTCTGTCTAATGCAAAATTGTACTGCCTTGAGGCTAAGATTGCCATGGAGAGAATTTAGAAGGAACTTTTTTGGTTTTGCTGCAGTAATACTTATATATTCACTTTTCAGTAATTCTTTTTATAATTCTTTATTGTTTCAAAGTTTGGTCACAGATGAATGGACTGAATCGCAGATCTCCACTAACCCTAGAGGCACAATCTTCACAAACATTTATAATGTGCATGCAGAATGAAGGCAGAACGATGACATCTACTGGCATATTTTGCATATTGTGGCTGCTAGCACTGGTCAGAAAGTCAAACAAATACAAGCAGTTTCAAGACTCCCACATTCAATAGACTCAGTGAAGAAGAGATTCATGCAATAGATAGTTTCTAACTAACAGTACTTGGCAACAGACTTTCCTTTAGGAGATATAAATCATTATGTTCAGTTATTTATATACTGTTATGTCATCTATTTAGAAGTTAGAATTATTTCATAGATTACTTTATTTTACACTACTAATTACATTAAATTGTAATATAAAAGACTACTTGCATGTGCATATTTGAAATGGCATTTAAAAATAAGCTAAGACTTACTTTATAACACTTTAGTTTAAGTTTGCAAACATGAGTTGGGCCTTAAAAACATTTATTAATTTACATTTACATTTAGTTATTTAGCAGACGCTTTTGTCCAAAGCGACTTACAATTGAGGACAATGGAAGCAATCAAAATCAACAAAAGAGCAATGATATGCAAGTGCTATGACAAGTCTCAGTTAGCCTAATGCAGTACATTTAGCAAAGATTTTTTTTTGTTTTGTTGTTAATTATATAATAAATAAAAAAGAAAAGTTAGAGGCCTTTTTTTTTTTTTAAAAGAGAACAAGCTAGAAAACAAATAGAGTGCAGGTCTTAAAGGGTCAAGTGTTTTGTTTTTTTTGGGGGGGGGGTTCAGTTCTTAAAAATAATATTGCTCATTTAAAATACATTAGCTAATGTTAATTTAATTGAACAAAGGTTATGAATGATTGAAGATAAATAGTATGTGCAGAAATGAACATTAACTATGATAAATAAATGATGTTATTGTTCATTGTTAGATTATAATACCTAATGCAATAACTAATGGATAGATCCTTATTTGAAGTGTTACCAAAAATATTTAACAAATTCCTATTAGTTATACATTTTAACCAAGCATTATTTAGACACTTAAATCACAACTAAATTGTCTGAATGTCACTGTAGGTATCAAAATACCAGCAAGCAAAGAATCTTTTTTTGTTTTTTCTTAATTTTGACCAGTATTTGCTTTGCTTTTTTAGAACACATCAAAATTCTTTTTGTGCTATTATACTTTAACTAAAATAAATATATTTTGTTATCTAAAGGTTGAAATATAATGCACATCTTTTGTACAGATTTCTGCCCTCAGATGTTGAGAAGTCAGAGTTAACCGATTTCAAAGGTAATCGCATAGTGTATATTCAGTCCATTCAGTCATCGGAGATTAAACGTCTGATATTTTCAGCCGACTTTAGAACACATTGTTTTCGATTGGTATGTGTCTCCTATAGCAACAAGCCATGTTTTTGTGCCTGAGTTTGTTGTGAAAGTGATAGATCTTCAGTCGTTTGGCGTAGGATGCCCAGTTATTCCCCTGTAATGTTGGCAAGTGTATGATGCCTAATGTTTACAAATCTGCTCAAAATTTAAGAGTTATGCAGTGTTGTTTAGTGCATTCCTGCCTTAATGATATTCAGACATCTGTGTGGCTTAGGTGACCAAATACTCAGGCAGAACACTGAATAAAAGAAGAACCTAAATGACACCTCTATATGTTTGGTGTCCATGTTCTTGCTTGCTTCTCAAACAGGACAAAAGTTTTATACACACTATAATGTTTAAAAAAAAAA
>JAFVLL020001709.1:36759-47368 GCA_021397915.2 Tor tambroides
TCAAGAAATCTGACTTCACAGATCCACCAAAAAGAAAAAACAACTTGTAACCACTTGGTTAAAAATAACTCAGGTAAAAGCTCAGAAAAGTAGGAAAAGCTCCAGCATAATTTGTGTACAGATGACATTGGGTTTTATATTTCACATCTAATGCAATGAAATTCAGAAATTAAGTGTGACTGAAGTGTCCAAATGCTTTTTTGGGGCACAGAATAGAATATAATAGAATAATCACATAGAACACAATGAATCTGCTGTCAAATTAGACTGTGTTAAGGGCATTAAAAATGTTTAGTAGTATTAAACATCTAATTAGATGCCTTACCCATGGTAAGAATCTCTGTAATGAAAGGTCTCATGACTTCTTTATTCAAGCCAAGTTATTTAAATGATTACATTTGAAGGATGTACATTGTGCATATGAACATAATACCTGGTTGTCATGTTAATTTGTCAACGTGCAGTTTACAATCAATCCATGATGGTATGGACAGCTGTATTCCATTGTCATGAATGCAACATCAACTGTGACCAACCATCTTTTTCTTGAATCCTAATTGGGCTGCCAAAGGCAAGATATTTAAAGATAGTAAAACCTGCCATGGGTTATCAAAGCATATTACATAATGGTTCACATACTACAAAATATAACAGTATGCAGTTCTACTAGAATAGTATTCTGAACCTACAAAGTGTTTTTGCAGTGATGCCACTGAAGAATCATTCTTGGTTCTCCAAAGAACCATTTTTGTGTGTGAAGAACATTTTAAAGGTTCTGTAAAACCTTCTGTGGAACGGAAAGTTTCCACTGATGTTAAAGGTTCTTCATGGAACCACTGATGCCAGTAAAGCAGCATTATTTTTAGTCTAGATTTGCAAAACACTATTAAGATAAAACTTCCTGCTTCAGCAGAAAAGAATTTGATACTTTGAATTTGTCAGACAATCAGAGTCAAGACTAACCCTTCGAATACATCGGCACAAAAGCTGTTTTCTGTAATTTTACAGAAACCATAAGTATCAGCTGAAAGTCATATTTTGTGTAAAGAGCATGAAAAATGCAACAAAAGGCTGTTAAAGTGTGGCCTAAAACCAATGGCTGGGCCAAAGTCAAGTAAAAGAATTTCACCTTACCAAATCTCTGGTTCCTTCGAGGAAAAGAGCAGACGCTCCAGAATATCAGACATCCTGGTCGCCCGACCAAAACGATTCCAGCCGATTCCAACCAATCACCATTTGGTGATGCTGTATTAAAGACTCAATCCAGACAAGGCCATCAACGCGGTAGGTCAGCAGAGATTATGCTCCATCTCTCCAATCTACGCGTCATTGCTGCCATTTCGACAACGAGGTGTACGTATTTCATACTCAGATTTGAATCCAACTGGCTGAACAACGAAAATGTCATTTAAAACTTTGCAATGCATGCATTGCTTTGCCATTTCAAGTGAAAAATCCAAATATTTTACTAAACTAGATTAGAACAGCTGTGAAACTTCATTTATCTTGACATTAAGCCATTACATTTCCATGTATATGTGGCTGAGTGAAGTTCAAGTTTAGCTATACTGTCCCGAAATCAATGACCGTTTACCTTCCCAGCACTGGAGTTCTTCATAGAACCGCAAAGAAGAAGGAGATCCAAAATCTTAGTGAGTCCACTGGAGATGATTTCATGTTATTGATGACTTCATTCCATTCAAAAGCAGCAGAAGCACAGAAGAGCTCTAAAAACGCATTCACCCAAGAGTCATTTCAAACGCATGTTATTACTTTAAACGCCGCTTCTGGGCTGTTCGACGAGTTTATGGACATTAGGTTATGTGAAAAATAAACTAAACATTTGGTAGGTCAACCTTATTAAACACACCTGATTCAAATCCAGCCAAAGCTGCATGAACCAATATCAAATAAGGCAGACATACAAAGATGTGTGGTGCTTTGGTACTGGAATTGAGAGCCACTGATTTAAAGTAAAAAAAAAAAAAAAAGTTCTTACACTCTTACAAATAAAGGTTCCAAAAGGGGGTTTTCCCAGCAATGTTAAAGAAGAAATGTTTATGGTTCCCTAAAAACCTTTCAGTGAACATTTCTGTGAAGGTTCTTCCACTATATAGAGACTTTTGTGCAATGGAAAAGGTCCATAGATGTTAGAATTTCTTAAAGGAACCGCAGCCGTGGCCTAATGGTTAGAGTGTCGGACTTGTAACCCAGTGGTCGCGGGTTCAAGTCTCTGTACCAGCATGGATTGTAGGTGGGGTGATTGAATGTACAGCACTCTCTTCCACCCTCAATACCACAACTGAGGTGAGACACCAAACCCCCAACTCCCAGGTGCCACAGCAAAAAAAAAAAAAAAAAGGCTGCCCAATGCTCTGTGTGTGTGTTTGTTCACTGCTCAATGCTGTGTGTGCGCACACTTGGATGGGTGAAATGCAGAGCACAAATTCTGAATATGGGACACCATACTTGGCCACACGTCACGTCCTCACACGGCAATTAAGAACCTCTATTTTTAAGAGTGTACCATGGAAATAAACTTTATTTTTACTACTAATTTTAAAACTAAGTCTAATGTCGGTAGAAAATTTGCATTTAATATTTGCTTAAATTGTTTGAAAACCACACCAGACTGAGGTTACCAGTGAAAATCCATTAGGTAAATTTTGGGCAGCAGCACTGTTACAAGTATCAAAAAGCTACTAGTTGAACGACATTTCTGAGCAGCAAAGCAGTAGAGTTTTTCCATACTGAAGGCCTCTTATCGATTAAAGCAAGACACTACAGGTAAAATCATGGTTTTTGTTTTTTGTTTTTTCCTCCATGCACTGGTCTTTTTTTGTCTATATTGCTTCCATAACATGCTCCTTTGAGACAAAACACCCAAAATAAACACAGAACTGTTTAACACTATTTTTGTCTGTACATTTCAACTGCAATATATCTCTTTAAAGGCAGTTTGTTTTCTCAAAATGAGAGATTCCTCATCCACCAAGCCACAAATCTCCACTTCAGCAGCACTTATACACCACAACGTACAGTTTTATTAGTACAAAAACATTTGTCTTAATGTACTGTGCTTAAACAAATGGTAATAGTGATATATATATAAAACTTTTACTATGTTCACCTATAGTGTCTTGCCTTAAGAAGTTGCTGATTTAAGATGAATAAAGCTTAAGAAGTTGTTTAAAAACATTCTATCTTGGGGAAGTCGTGGCCTAATGGTTGGAGAGTCGGACTTGTAATCGAAAGGTTGCGAGTTCGAGTCTCGGGCCAGCAGGAATTGTAGGTGGGGGGAGTGAATGTACAGCTCTCTCCACCCTCAATACCACGACTGAGGTGCCCTTGAGCAAGGCACCGAACCCCTAATTGCTCCCCGGGCACTGGAGCAATGGCTGCCCACTGCTCCAGGTGTGTGTTCACGGTGTGTGTGTGTGTGCATTTGTTCAATACTCACTGTTGTGTGTGCACTTGGATGGGTTAAACGCAGAGGACCAATTTCGAGTATGGGTCACCATACTTGACAATACGTCACGACTTTTTTTTTTTTTTTTTTTTTTACTATTTTTGCTTTTGTTCTGTCTTCTGGACAATCAGGACTAGCAAATATTCGATTCATGAACTAATTCTTGTTACTTCAATAACTCCTGAGTCAGTTTGCGAATCACTGAATTTGTCAGAAAACTCACTGATTGATTGAACTGTCAGGGTAGTTCAGGAATTAACTCTGTGAAATGGTGACGAGAACAAAAAGAGCACTAAATGATGCCAGAAAATAACTACAATTGAAACCAAACCTAAATTCATTCCAACATTTACCAATAATGAAATTCTTCATTAGGTTCAATGAGTGCAAGCCTGTAATTTTACTACAGATTACCATTTTAAAGTTGGACCTTTTTCAGTGTTTTAAAACATGTACATTTTTGATCTCATTTTCTTAGTTTCCTCAAAACGCAGATAATTGAAAAAAAAGTTTAAGTTGTACCTTTCTTGGAGAAGTTTTTTGTTTCCTAATACACTCATTAGAACAAATTACAGCTTTAAATATTTCACACATTGCAAAGTATGAAGTAGCTTTAGCATAGCAATATTTTGCCATGTAGCTTTTAGTGAAGCTAGACAGTTCTTTTATCATTAGAATAATATTGTATACATTTGAGTTGGCTGCATTATGTACAATTACAATTCACCAGCTGTAAACACCTTATTCTACATGCAAATGTCTTCATTTAACATAAGCAAAGTTTGTTTTTTTTTTTCAATAAATAAAATTCAAACAATATGGCATTAAAATATCATATTAAGCTGACTTATGACCTACGATTGATTCTCCTTGTATTTCCTGAACCCACCTGTTGTCCTCTTTTGCGTTTTCCCAGCAACTGTTCTTCCGCCTTCTGCCTAAATCAGCCACCAGTGATGCACCAAAAGTCTGGTTTCCCTCTAAAAGTGATTCCTAAACCTTTGGTCCCTGGTCACCTCTATGAGCTTAAGTGTGTTAGAGTGCACACATGTGAGGTGCCAGTGAACGTCATTTGTAGATACAGCATAGAACAGTAAACTGTTTCAGTCATCTGAAGAGAAACAGCCCTTGTACCAACCCGTGTTGTGTTCACAGCGCATATTCTCTTTGAAAGAGATTCAAATTTAAATCCAGCTAATAAGGTCATTTATTCATAAGGCAATCTATTTGTGCGTTACATTTTATACAGTAACTAAACAATGAAATGATACTATTTAGGGCTAATTATATGAGAATGACAGTCATTTAATGTAGTTAAGTTATCTGCATTACTGTTATATTAATACTTTTTGTCAATAAAACTTGTTTTCATGTCAAGATCATAAGAAACATAAGTTGTGATAGAGAAAACAAGACAATTAATATTGCATGGTCTCTTTAGGCTTCCGTATGTTATTATTTCCATTTAGAGCCTGTGGTAGTGTATTGCTCACGGACGCTGTTCTTGCTTCACAAGTACTCAAATATGGGTCAAATCTTAACTCGGCAAGTTACATTTACTAAAAATTGAGTTTATCTCAAGTAGTAAAATTTGCTAGTAATTTCCTCATTCTCAGTCTGTTTCTTTATCTGAAGAGATCTGGAGAAATTCAGCATTACATCATTTGCTCACAAGTGGATCCTCTGCAGTGAATGGGTGCTGTCAGAATGAAAGTCACCACAGCTGCTTTGCTAATTTGTTTCTTTGATTTGTTTCTTACAACCGTGCAGCTTTTCATTTCACAAGACGTTAATTGATGGACTGGAGTGGTGTGGATTACTGTGATGTTTTTAGTGTTTGGACTCTCATTCTGACGGCACCCATTCACTGCAGAGGATCCACTGTTGAACAAGTGAAGTAATGCTACATTTCTCAAAATTCTCCAAGTCAGATGAATAAAAGAACTCATCTACATCTTGGATGGCCTGAAGGTGAATAAAGTTTCAGCAAATTTTCATTTTTGGGTTATCATCTTTTAAGCAGCAATCTAAATAACAAAATGTTTGTAAGTCATATCAAACAACTTCAATGAAGTATCAAAAGCTTCTTAAAAAGCAACCTAGCACATACGACAGATTTAGAAGAGCCTTTGGGACTATGTGCAACGTCAACCGTCATGAATTGGCTCAATACCTACACACATTTATGCAAAATCAGCTCTACTATAGAACAGCAGTGACCGTGTTGTGACAAAAACCGTCAATGAAAGCGATGCCACTGAAACACGGAAAGAAAACTAGACAGTCATGACACTAACTTTGTTTTATTTTGTGCTCTATGGCTCTTCACTTGCCAGAAATGATGGCAACCATGCACCAGTAAACCGTCAGTGCAAAGCAAAGAACACAGAAACATTGTTTGCCTCCCATATGCCGAAGACGTGACAAAACGAGAGCAGAAAATTTGACTGAGACACTGAACACCCTTGAGGAGTTCTGTAGGAAACCCCTCATATTTTACCTGTGATACCGTTGGTAGTGCAGCTCCATCTTCCTGTTTTCCTTCAGGTCCTTCTGATACTGGCACAGCCGGATTGGCCACAACACTTTTCCACTCTAAAGATCAAATTAAACAATTATTTTAAAAACAAATGTCACATACATTCATGTTAAGTCCTTCAAAATGACATAAAACCTCATTAAAGAACGAACTAGAAGCTCAAGAATGGTCATATGTGGGTGTTTACCTGCTTTGAGTGTTTCAGCATCAAGCATGCCTCCTCCTTGAAGAATTCGAATATCATCAGGTTTCACTTTATCCCATGGGACATACGTGACGCCCCGCTCCACGTCCCAAAACTTCTTCAAGTCCGTCTTTATGCCTTTATTCAACGCCCATGCGATCTGATCAAGGATAACGAGTCAAACAACTGCCCATACATAGATTCAAAACAAGCTGCTACACACGCAAACGTGAGATCTGGAACAAAGTAACAAGATCTCAAGCAAAGCAAGTCATCCAACAGCAAACACGATACATTTTGACTGGTTAAAGAATACATGTGTCTAACTAGAAATTGTCTGGTAAAAACAATGAAAATTATCTTCTTACTTACCCATTAAAATAATTGCATGAGAAAAAAAAATGTGCAGAGTGATGCAAGAGACATAAAACTAGCACAGCTATGTAGTAAATGATTTCTAAGACAACGGGCAATTATACAATTTATCATTATACAAATATATTCATCCACAGAAAGCTATGACTGACTATTCAGAATTAAGCATTGTTTCCTAATCCAGCTTTCTAATAAACTTTGCGTTGTATACTATCAATTAGGGTTGTCACGATACCATAAAAATGTCTTACGATACTATACCAGCTGAAGTATCACGATACAATGCAGTATTGTGTTAATTTAAAATTCAATTCTACAAAATGAATCAAAATTTCATAAATAGATGTAAATGAAAACAGACAATATTTTTCTCTGAATTCTTAATGTGAATGAATGACTGGCTATTGTTATCCATGAAATGATCTAAACAAAACTCATCTTAGCACTGCACAGAAGCTGCATGAAGTGACATTTAGATGTGGTATTTATACATTTAGACTATTTATAATTGCATAAGTAATCTTATGAGATTAATGTTTTAAATACTAAATTCCGAATATAGAAATATGTTGGAAAAGAATGTAATATGCCTACTTTTAGATGAGAATCTTAAAACGGCCAGCAGGTGGCAGAAGTTCGTGATTGAATCACTGAGTCATTCAAACGATTTTTCAAAACGGCTGAATCCTTCAGGAGCGAATCAAATAACTGTTTTAATGAATGGCTGAGTGAATCAGTGATTCGCCCAAGACAACGCGGGTTTGGATTAGAACACAGAAACGAAACAAAAACAGCACTCTTGACTCTTGCTCGTGTCATATTGCTGAACTGTCAGGAGCATTTTTGCTTGCATATCTTGACATTTCCAGCATGCATATTAAAACATAACATTATAAATGAATGTAAAAATATTTATAATTATTGATAAAGAACCAAGTGCAAAGCCGCTATGTTGATGAATGGAATTGCATTCGTGATTGCAAAGATGCTTCCAGAAACGAACTATTACACCTGTTCTAGTAGTGGTCAAATGAATAAAACTGCGAGAATACTTTGTTGTAAGATATTATGATGTTGAATAAGTGATGCTTGAGCTGCTGTTTTTTTTTTAAATGACATCAGACAGTCTGAATCAGACCCTTTCTTCTGATAAACTGCAGCTGAACTGAAGCGTTGGGAAACACTCAATACCATATAAAGCGTATACACAGCCTGTACTACACAAAGCACAGCAAAAAGACATTTGGCAATCAACTTGTAATGTTTCTGCTGACATGCTTGTTCAAATGAACGTTTTAAACAGTGTTCCTGCCCTGCATACAACATATCTTATGGTACTCCGGTATGGACGATACTACCGTTTAAAAAAATGCAATAGCACCGCGGGTATTTTTAAGCTTTAGTATCGCGATACCGGTGTATCGTGCAACCCTACTATCAATATTATCGGTTCTGAAACAAAGCACTTATGTTCTTGGTTCGAATAAAAGACTATGCTAAATGTCTTCAAGGGAGTCATATAAGCAACAGTAACTCTGACCAAGAATCTTAACCCAAAAATGCTGCCAACAGGAAGAAAGGGTTGGTTACGGTACCTTAATAGTTTTCTGGTTGACTTTAACAACCCCTCTGCTGAGTTTGTTCAGGGCTGTGCAGGCATCTTGTCTGTGCACCATGACAACGTAGGCACAACCTCTGGGAGGAATCATCTACACAGAAACATACATTTAATAAAAAAACTGTTTAACTTTAATTAAAGAACAAATACATGCTAAAAAAAAAAGCCACCAATGCAAGCGAATTCATCCAAATACATCACACTGGTTTCACATTTGACTCTGTATTCCTGTGCGGCAAATTTTTACTGCGGAAGAGATGCAAATTTTAGCAGCAGGCTTTACATACAGGCTCTGTTCCAAAATCTAGGGAGCAGCCTTGCTGTTTACATAAACAGCTGCATCCTAACCGAAATGGATCTATGTAAGAGACCTGTCTGAGCCTCATATACAACATTTAGCAACAATATGTGGATAAATGAACAAAACCATATTGTAATTCACACAAAAAAGCAATGCATTCTGGGACTGCTTTCATGTGATGCCTATAATGCTTTATGAAATACCGTACAAAAGTTTAGGCTCAGTAAGATTTTTTATGTTTTTGACAGAAGTTTATTATGCTTACCAAGGCTGCATTTGTTTGATGCAGTAAAAACAGTAACAGTGTGAAATGATTAAAATTTAAAATAACGGTTTTCTATTTGAATATATTGCAAAATGTAATTTATTCCTGTGATGCAATGCCAAATTTTCAGCATCGTTACTCCAGTTTTCAGTGTCACATGACCTTTCAGAAATCATTCTAATATGCTTATTTGCCGCTCAAGAAACATTTCTTATCATTAATGATGAAAACACTCGTGCTGCTTTATATTTCTGTAGAAACTGTGATGCACTCTCTTTCAGGATTCTTTGAAGAATGGAAAGCTCAAAAGAGATGCAGTTATTTGAAATAGAAATCTTTCGTAAAAATATAAATGACTTTGTTACTTTATCAATTTAATCTTTTCTGAATAAATAAAAAAAGGGTACTGACCCAAACTTTTGAACAGTAGTGTACATTGATAAGATTGATCTATGCTCACATTGATGGACTCAATCTGTCCAAACTCCTCCATCAGACTCATGATGTCCTGCTGATGAGTTTTTTTGTCCAGCTGTCCGATCCATAATGTAGTACTGCACACTAAAACAAACAAACAAACACACTCCTGAACAGCATATCAGAACAATAATACAATAAGTTGAGACAGAACATTTATGATCAGTGCTAAAAAAAGACAGCTATACATGCTATTGCATGTTTACAAAAATTATAGTAAAGCACAATTTTAAGATAAGGTGGTGTTCTCACCGCTGAGAGTTTCCTTCTTGATGGGCGGAAGTCCTTTCTGTCGCCGGTCTCGCTCTTTCTCCCTGTCTCTCCTCTCCTCTGATCGCGCCTGTGGGGAACGGCCTCGACGCTCTCTGGAATGGGAACGCGTGCGGTGATACCTCGACCGTTCTTGCCGGGAACGTGAGCCGGACCGTGATCTTCGTGAGCGTGATGACGATCGTCGCCGCGGAGACCTGGAGAGACACAACATTCAAAATTAAACAACGATCTTTTAAAGAGACTTTAAGTTCAAGAGCATTCATTCAAACATACCTTGATCTCGTCCGTCTGCTGTGTCTTCGATCTCTCCCATCATGCACCGAGCGTTCACTCTCAGCTGAAGCCTGAAATGATGAGTCAAAGATATATTGTATGTATTTTAGCCTCACTGATGTGGACGGTCCCATTTCAAAAATTTCAAAAAGAGTCATTTTAGCATGTAAGTAATGGCCCTATGATTTCCACAATGCGGAAAATACAGACAATCATGGAATACAATCATAAAAATGGAAATTACTATATAACATGGAATGTCACAGAATTTGGTAAATATTGAATGAATAAATCAAAAGTATGGCTGTACACCTCATTAAATAGCGATATGGACTTTTTTAAATTACATTTTAGAAAATTTATTAAAATTGTTAATGTTTTATATCTTCATTCGATTACCACCAGTTTTGGTAATAAATTTGTATTAAATCGTAAATACAGAAAAACATTATTGTAAAAATGTCAAACTATCAAACTAATTAAACCATTAATGTGGAATGTTGAAAAAATTAAAAGGGAAAAAAATAATAATTTGGGGGAACAAAAAACACTTTCATGGGACCATAAAAAAAAATCATTTTTGTTACATTTTTAATAAATTGTTTTTAAACTGTAGAAGTTTCATGAGTTTAATTAGATATGCTTTTTGATTATTATAATGTATCCATTAAAACAGAACCCAGAAAAATTTAAATTAAATTAAATTTAGGGAAAAAAAAACAAAAAAAAAAAAAAACAGAATTTGGGAAAAATGAAATGGATTTCCAAGGTTTAAATAAGAGATCTACTGAGACTTGTGAGGGAGTTTTGAGTTATGAGAGATGTTAATATCTGG
>JAFVLL020001710.1:0-22849 GCA_021397915.2 Tor tambroides
CTTTTAGATGATCCAGCGCTAAAGGACACGTGTCCTACCCAATCCCTGCATAACTTAACTGATTCCTGAGGACAACAATGTGTTTCCTGCAAAAATACTACATCTTGTTTTTTAGTTTTCAGATGACCCAGTATTTTCTTCCTTTTAATTGGACAACCCAAACCATTCACATTCCAGGTTGAATAATGTCCTCTCACTATTAGTCATAAACAAATCTTAATTTATTTTAGAGTAGAATAAGTGGCCATTCTATTATAACATAAGATCCATGGTGCAACACAAATTATACACCTTAACAAGAAAAGAAAAAGAAAAAAAAAAAAAAACATAATATCCACCAATAGTGATATCAATAACCAGCAAACTGCAAACCAGTCTGGCACAAAGAACAATAGAACCAAAAACATTGATGAAATAAAACAAAAAAATAAATCTCTTAAATCCATGACTTGTGGAACAAGGGCAGCCTGAAGACCCACTGTCCTGAGTATCGTATACAAAATTATGTTCAGGTATTAGATAAAAAAAAAAAAAAAAAAACATAGGGATTTCTATACAAAAATTGAATTTTTTGGCAAAACATGTCCCAGCTATGAAAAATATAAACTCAAAAAATCAGCTTCCAAATGATTTGTGATATACATAGCCGGTAATTTGAACTGGTCTTATCCATGATGATATTTTTTATTTACGTACATGACTCTGCAACTTCTGTTTATTAGTATTTACCTCACCTGTGGAAAGTTACTTGATAAAATAACCAAAATAAAATGTCTAAAATAATAAAGCAATATTTTGTGCCCAAATTGTCCTTAAGACCATAATATTAGACTCATTTCATAACCACAAGTATAACAGTGTCAATAAAAGATGGTTTAATATTGTTTATGATTTAAACTTCAATCACAACAATTATGTTACAATTGATTCGTTTGATTTGTTTCAATAAATCAGTGCCAAACTGAATTGAGTGATGATATAGTGAATCATTAAAGACTGCCTTTTTTATTTGTAAATGTAACATTTTTTACATTTTTGTTTTATTTTGGAAGTTGATGGTCCCTATTAACTTCCATAGTATGGGAGAAAAAAAATACTATGGAAGTCAATGAGGACCATGAACTGTTTGGTTAAACACATTCTTCAAAATATCTTCTATTGTGTTCAGCAGAAGAAAGAAATTCATACAGGTTTGGAACAACTTGAGGGTGAGTAAATGATGACAGAATTTCCATTTCTGGGTGAACTATGCCTTTAAATTCAATATAGCAAATTACTCAGACCTACTCAACTCCACTTAAGGTAACATGTGGCACTTTCATCAGAGTTTGTACCGTTAACATCCCTTTTCAGACATTCGACCACAGTAACAGAGTGATCACTGACTGTGGTCGGCACTGACACACTGTTCACCCGTGTGGTCAGTCTGTCCTAAAAACCACAGCGTCTGCCATTCACATCAGCTCAACACAATGTGGGTTTCTCCTGAAATATTCTGCATGCTTCATAACAAAAAACATTTTCTGGAAACATACAAAGTGCTTTTATATAAAAATAAATTGCTAATAACATCCAGCGAATCAGCACATTTTCTGGTGTTACACAGGAATGCATGAGATTGTGTAATTTAGTTCCTGCCTGACTGAATAAATATCCGATAATATAAATACCCCTGCAGTCAAGAAGCGCTCTAAGTGCTGCAGATTCATTAAAAATGCAGTTTTCCCAGAAATAAAAATGAACTGAGTGCTACCAATCAGTGAGCTTGTGTGTTTTCTAGTCCCTTATTGTTAAAATGACAGCAAACTGCTTCAAATTCGACCAGCTCCTCCAATGAAAAAAGGGTCGATGTCAGTCAGTTAGCTTCTTAACCCAACAGGCATCAATTGTGTGATGCATTTCAAGAGGTAAAATATGGGGGATGTCAGTACGGCTTTGTAGAGAGGACAGAATTAAGACGTTACAGGCCTAATGAGTCCTAAACCACCAAAGAAGAGCAGCCGACTCAGCAGAAACACAGACTGCAGTCGCCTCAGTAAAAGAAACAAGGAGGTCCACAGCGTCGCTGCCTCTGCATACTAAAACAGCTCACACAATTACCACACTCTCTCATGTGGCACTGTGAAAAGATCATCATCATCATCCTCATTAAAGTAAACCATGTTGATCATTTGCTTTTAAACAACTAATGCTTTTATCTGTTAATTATCCTTTTAAGGCAAGACAGTACAGACAAAACCAGTGTTTTTTTTTTTCTCCACGCACTGGTCAGTTTTGAGATTTTGCGTTATTTGGCTTTTGTAACATGTTTCAGACTAGTGGAGAGAAAGCATCAAAATGCACTTATAAATGCTTAGTTTTAACTGTACTTCATCTATTTGCATCTGTAGATCTCAATTACAATGTTTTTCAAAATGACTTTTTCTCCTGCACTGAGTCAGAAAATATCAATTTTCATTACTATTTGTATTCTGAAGGTTTTTATAGTGTTTTTTTTTTCATACTGTATATCATTCGCATGATTTATGTAATATTTTGAGATATTTAGCATTCCTCTGTTTATTACAAAAAATACATTTTTTTTTTAAGTTTTGATCCCTGACTTAAGATTTCCGTTCTGAAAAATTATGTAAATTAGCACATATTTAACCTGATAAATGCATAATTTTCATTTTGAAACATATTTCAGAAAACCCAAAAAGTCACTCACCCTCATGTTGTTCCAAACTGAAATGACTTTTTCATGGAAAAGAAGAGATAAGGTAAAATATGTCCAATGTGTGAACAAATTCTTATGATTTCTCTGACTCGAAGGCTTAAAATTTGGTTGTCTGCAACAAAATGTTATTGTATGGGTTAAGAAGACATAAAAATAATATAATGTATGAGTCATATTAATAAATGTTATTAAATTAATGTATTAGTTGGATTTTTTTTATTTTTTATTGTTTTTTCATTTATTAATTTTTTGCTTGAAAAATGAGCCGTACAAACTATTTTTATAATACTTTTGGTCAAATAAATAAATAAATGAACAAATAAATAATTTTGTTGTCCGTCCCCATTCACAGCAATTAGAAAACACACACACACACACACACACACACACACACACACGTGGGTATCTTTGTCAGTGGGCAAATATTTTCATTATTATTACCATCATTTTTATTATTATTATTTTTGGGGAAAGGGGGAGGGGGAAGGAAAGAGAAAATCCTTCAAAGAAAAATACTCTCAACATCCACAATACTCAACACTCCCAACCTATATATAAATGTGAGTTCTTTTTGCGATTAGCTTGTGTTATGTTGTGTGTTGTTTTATGTTAGTCTGTATGTGTATTTTGTATACTCTTTATATGTATAATTAAAAAAAACAAAAAAAAAACATATGGAACATTTTTCCACTAAATAAAAAGTCATACAGATTTGAAACAACATAAGGGTGAGTAAATGACCATTTTTATTTCTAAGCGAACTAAGCCTTTAAAATGTAACAAACAGTCATATGTTTCAAAGCACCTAAAACCTGTAAGGAAATCTGATATTTTAGCGCAGCAGCCCTCAGACGCGTCAGCACTCTACTCCTGCTAGAAAATCGTGCAGTCACCAAATCAATGGCCATCTCTCAAGCGACCTTATTAATATCGTCCAAACATGATTTATTATTTATTACACCTGAATGTCTACAAGGGTCTGGGGCTGTCTGATGGATATCTGTGCGACAGCAGCCCATTATTTCCAGCATGTCATATTGAATTCTGGAGGAGTGCACTCAATTTTCCCTGAGCCACAGGCCCGGGGCCAGGGGGCCAGTTTCAGCGGGGCTGCCACAATGGCACGGGGAAATCTGACAGGATCTCACTCTGTCAAAATTACATTTCAGTCAGATGGAGACGGCCCCTCTGCAAGCCGCTAATAGATTGGCCTTTTTTTTCCCCGCTGACGGAATGGGGAATCGATGACATCATGGCTGCGGGGACAAACGGCTCCGGATTCAATGAGCATTGATGACTGTTTGAGAAGTATCAAGCCTTTGATCTGTGCCTGAACCTTTGGTAATGAGGAAGATCAATTTTGATTGTTGTAGCTGATGATCTATGAGGCTTCATATTCATGCCGAGGCGGCCGTTTGTGGCATCTAATTGAGCTTAGGCTTGATTAAAATTCATCTCGCTCCATGCGGTCTCTATTTTGGGGAGGTTCAAGTAACAGCTCTGTCACCCAAATTGGCTCCGGCAAAAAGTTCGAACCTGTTAATCAGCAGGGGGAGCGGTAATGTACCACTGGGAATGGGGGTCTTAAAAAAGATATGACAAGCTCCACACTGAAGTAAACATCAATCTGATTTAACAAGACAATGTCGTTAAAGGAACCTGAGGGGATTTATTAAAAAGACACATGCTAAGAGGTGTGGGATTGAGTTTTTCACACAGAATGGGAGCTGAAATGGTGTAATTTGGATCGGTTTGGCATGTTGAGAGTGGTATTACGGAAAAGGAGAAGTTTATTTCTGAAGACAGAAAACCTAAACGAAGAAGCTTCCAGATGGAAGGCAATTAGCTGATCCGTTGCAGCTGAAAGCCATTCAAGCTCCACCTCTGTTTCACAACTAAACAAAACCCCTCTTGCGAAAATTAAATAAAAAACTGAAATATTTAATCATTTACAAAAACTCAAAGACTGAAAAAATGAGCGAACAAGGAATGAAATTACTACCAATAATGATATGAAAACTAAAAACAAAATAAAATGAATTAATAAAATGAATAAAAACTACAAGAAAATTATTGATGTTGCAATAGGGTTGTGCCCATAGACGATATTATCGTGTATCGACGATAGTCAGACATATCACTTGTGGCTGATGCCTTTGACGATACCAAGACGATTATTTTTATGATTATTATTATTATTATTATTATTATTAGGCTAGTTATACTATCTAATTAATATTAGGGCTTACTTGTTGCATTAAGTTTCTTTTTCCACGTTTTTACAGTATTGCGTGTTATAACCAATCACACACGATTATGTTGAGCTTATGAATACAATGGCCAATCAGAGACGTTCAGATGAGTCATCGTTGAAACAGCGGCGTTCCGTTGTTCACCGTGCGCTGACTGAATTCTGACTCGCAAATTCTCTCTTCATAAACAATGTGCAGATGTACGTGCGAAGTAGGCCATATGAGATTTATTCATCATTCAGTGTAGATTCACTGATTTTAACGGGAGTGTTTTTAAAGTGCATAAACTTGCGCTAGACTGAGCTTGTGATGATGTTCTTTGGTAATGTTCTTTGCTCATTTTCTGTAACTGTTAGCTGCTTTTTGAATAACTGAGGAAATGTAACTGACGATGTTTCTATTAATTTGTTATCATGTTAAACACAAATTCAGTCATATTAAAAGCATTAGGCTGCTTTTAGCCTTATGCTGGAGTTGGTTCACTTTCCAATGAAACTAAGTGAATAAATAATTAAATAAATCAGCACGATAATATCGTGTATCGTCGATCTCTCAGGCTGACGATAGGACGATATGAAAAATGAGCATATCGCCCAACACTATGTTGCAATTATTGCTGCGATGAACAATTAATAAAAACAACAAAAAAATAACAAAAATAAAAACAATTATACAAAAGTAAACAAATATTTAAAAAATATAATAAATAAAACTAAAAAAATTATTTAAATAAAAATAAATATAAACAAATACATAAGAACAATAAATAAATCAAAAATAAAATGACAAATAAATACACAAATAAACAAAAAATAAATAAAATCAAATATCAAATAAAACAAAAACTAATAAAAAAACAAAAAACAATCAAATACAAATAAAAACAAAAACAACAAATAAATAAATAAAACATGAGTAAATAAAACAATAATATATAAACAAACAAACCCATATATACATATCGTGCTCTGGATTCTCAACATCATTTGTACCGAAAAAGTGATTAGCCAGTGTCTCGTTCAGAAAGGCTTCCCATCTGCAGACAACAGGCCAGCAAGCGTCCAACTGTGAAATGGAAACGACTGAAAAGAAACACTGGCGTTTTGTTTGAATGTGACGGATTACTCTTTACGGAAAAAAGGTGGCAGAGGAATAGAGGTGGTTCCTCTAAGCTTCTTGTGCACGATAATGTGCAATTGCGTTAAGCATGGCACTCAGAATGAACCCTACCAAGACAGACAGTCAGTCTTAAACCCCCTTTCCTAGCGGCTGCAAATTACATATTGCTAAGGATCATTTACATTACGAAAACATTACAAGCAATTCTAGAAAATTATCTATAATGACCACAATGCAGTGTGCTTCCAAGAGACATTTAAACTGCCTATGGAAACTTCAAACATCAAACAATAACAAAAGGCACCCATCAAACAATAACAGCATGTCATAAAATACTTGGTCATTCCACAACTGTTGTAACAGCAAAAATATCTTCTACTGCTAAAATAACTAAACAAAAATAGGTCACACTTTATTTTAAGGTACGATTCTCACTATTAACAAACCATTAGTTAGTAGGGTAGTTGTTTAGGTATTGGGTTGGAAGTTTAGTTATTGGGTAGGATTAGAGATGTAGAATATGGTCAGAATGTGTGCTTTATAAGAACTAATAAAAAGCCAATGTGTTATTAATAGGCATGCTAATAAACAACTAGTTAATAGTTAGAATTGGTCCCTATACTAAAGTGTTACTCAAAAATAATTGTTTTAATATTGTTAAATAATATTATCTAATTAATTTCAATATTAATTATTAAACTAATAATAAATAAACAATGAATCATTAATACATGTACTAATAAAAAAACAATTCATAATAACTAAAACAGCACAAAATAAAAACAAACTAATAATAGTAATAATAAATTTTAATTTTACTTCAGAGTATTTGTTTAGATTAATAACATACAACAAATTTATAATAAAAATAACTAAAGTTAATTACTAAACTATTAAAAATAAAAATTTAATAAATAAAAAATAAATAAAAACAATTTATAAACAACTAAATTAGTAAAAATAAAAGCAAACTAATAGTAATACCAATAAATCACTAAATATTTATTTTATTTCAACATTTACAATACTTTAATAAAAATTAAATATTTATTAAGTAGATTAATAACAAATTTATAATACAAATTTATATATAAATAAATATAATTTGAAATGGCCCCACATTTCAGTATGCAGTGAGTGTCATATAAAAATGAGTTAAAGAGTGCTTAAGACACCCAGTAGAGTTCTCTTTCTAAAAATGCACCATCAAACTGTGACTCACTGACATATTAGCCAGAAGTCAGTAATTTTCTTAACTTTATGCAAATGAGCAGCAACTACCAATGACAGTGCAGACTGCGAGACACTAATGACACCTATTTAGGCTGTTTAATCGCTGTCAGTGTGAACGCACCTTTCACAGAGAAAAATGAGGTCTTGGCCTTTCACACTGACACCAGTGACTCAACACAACAGAAATGCTCACAAACTCATTACCGCAGACCGTCCGAATGAGAAGCAGGTCTCATTTACATGTGAGCATCTCTTCCCTTGAGAGGCCATCATTAGCAGTATGCAACTCCATTGATTCTTCGGCCCAGCCTTGACTTCAATGTTACGTTTAGTGTGCTCACACGGACATTACTGTAGTCTCACTGTCCAGGCAGCTCTTCCCATTCACTGACGTCAGCAGATGAATGAATTCATGGTGTAATCTAGTAGCCTTCACCGCTGAACAACTACAACCCAACGCAAAAGCGGGATCGATTGGGTCCGGTGTTGTAAATGGATTGCAGAGGTGTGCTGTTGGTGTCGATAGCACGTGCTGTGCTGCAAACAAGATGCCCTCCTCTCAACATACCAATTCACTTATGCTGCATCCTGGGCCGCCTGAAGCAATACGAGTTCACTATTCCAGCATGGCACATTCTCAGCATAACCTGGTGCTGATCTACCTTCGCACTGGGAGTTCATACAACGGACGTGACTCTGGAGATGCTCTGGATCTTCTCAAAAAAATCTGTATTCCACATGGCTCGGCTCTGTGGGTCATGTATTCAGGAAACAGCTTAAAGAAAAAAATCGTTAAGATGGTCCATGATTTTTGGGAAACACACTTCTTTGAGGTGCCGTTTCACTTCTAAACATCTCTATAAACTATGAGCAATTCAGACAAAATCTGTGGACTTTTTCTGCACTGATTTAGAAAGAAAGAAAGAAAGAAAGAAAGAAAGAAAGAAAGAAAGCTACTGCTATCACCAATAATTAAAACAAAAACTAAAATAATTAACAATAATACACAACAACAACTAAAGGTAAAAATGTCACTTCAAAAACCTTGTACAGCTTGATAATTGGAAACGCATACTGCATGTACATTTGACCATACATTTGTATCTAATCAAACCAATCTATTTTTTCATTCACTTTTGTGATGATGTTGAAGCTAATGGTTTGGGTAGTCAGATTTCTATCAATCTCAAATGCAACTTGGAAGGCACTAACACTTAGCCAGACAGCTTTCTTCACAATACTGTATATTGGTACCATATCAGTTTAGACAACTTTTACTGTCATCTAGCATTTAAATGTAAAGTTCATCTTTAAAAACAATAATTAACAATACTGTTAAATGTAATCTTCAGAAAATCATTATTCATACTGTATATTAAGGGCCCTATGAAATCCGTTTTAATGGCTTCATTATTTCAGATAAATAAATAAATAAATATATAAATAAATATATAAATATATATATATATATATATATATATATATATATATATATATATATATATATATATATATATATATATATATATATATATATATATATATTTTTTTTTTTCCCTCTGAAATACTGTGTTGTGTATTTACATTTTCTCTGCTAAATAAATTCAGGTAAATAATTTTTCTGGTAAATATTCCTTGAAAATGTTTTAATAATAATTTAATTACTAGTAGTACTACTATCATTACATTAAGTAATATATTTCTGTTAAAGTTTCAGCTGTGAAGACCTTTAAGCTTCTATTTGTATATGATATGACAATATTTTTCTCAGAAGAAACGGTAAAATCCTCATGAAGTGAAGTTCTAGAAATTATGTCATATGTTCATGTATTCATATATTGAGGCGGCAGAGGCTGAAAACAGCGCTTCCGTATGTGTGTAGTAAATGAAACCACGTGTCTGTGCCATTCATTCACACAGAGACACGCAGAACATGCAGGATTCCTATTTAAATTATATTTTTGCAGCTTAATACTTAACGAAATCAGTCCATATTGTGATTTAAGTGTAATGACTTACTTTTGATTTCTTCATCCAAAATTTGGCAAATTCTGTGACATTCCACATTATACAGTAAATTCCGTTTTTTTATGATTGGATTCCGCAATTCCGTTCACGTTTTCTGAATCGCGTAAATCATAGGGCCCTATATATTATAATGTTGTGATGCCTAAACTCTGTTGTGGCATTTAAAATGCTTGAGTTTTGCTTTAAGGGTTTAAATTTCTTATTTAGACAATACAGTATAGAATTTAAATTGGCCACAACACAAAAATAATTATTAGCTTATCAGTATCGGCCAAAATTTTATTACAGGTGCACGTATAAGCTAGCTGATCAATAAAAATGAATGAAGAGGTGACCAAGTGTAAATAATTTCTTGTTGGCAGCTGAAAGCAGTGCACAAAATTATACAGATGTTGCGCAAATCTAATTTGACAAATTTCTACACAGTTTCCGTGAGAACCTGTCTATGAGTGAATCTAAAAAAAACAAAAACAAACTATAAATCACCATTAACACATTCCTGATGAGATAGCTGTCATTTTAATGATGATCTGGAAAATCATGACAAGACAAGTGTGGACAGGAATCGGTTACGCTACACAAAACAAGGGAGAAAAACCCAGAATTTTGACTCAACACTCTCTCTGATAAGAAAGAGCATCATACCAAAATATTTCACATAAGCAAATGAAAATCTCAATCCTGAGTCCCTGATGCAATGAAATCACACATGAAGAAAGCATCCAGTTTCATAAGTAACAGTCTATCAATACATTCTACAATGTATTTATTTACAAGATTATTGTGCATATTATTAGACACCTTGATACTTATGTTTTTGTTCAGAAATGGTATAAAATGGTGATTTTTTTTCAATTCAAGGAACAATTTTAATTAAACAATTAAGTAATACATAATATATTAAAAAAAGGTTCTTTGCATCACTAGAATAAATTATATTTTAAAATATATTCGCATAGAAACAGTTATTTTAAAATGTAATTTCCCAATATTAGTGAAATTTCTATTTTACCAAAACTTTTTATACATTTAAAAATACAACTGCAGAGACAGTAGATTTAATGCAGTTTAATTTTCTAAATCTGACATTTTTAGATTTTTTTTTAAATTCTAAATTTTCTTAATATTCTAAAACTGAAGGTATTCACTGAAACAGATAGCTTGGATCAAATCACTGAAATGATTTGAATGAACTAACACCTCAACTCTAACACCATTCTAAACAAAGTATAGCTTAAATAAGAGACCTTATTTAAACATGTTAACATTCTCCTAACCACAAAACAGTCTAGCAAAGACCACCAAAGTAGTCTAATGACATACATAACGATGCTTTTCCTTTTCAAATATTTCACATAATTTCTCAATCCTACTTAGAAGCATCCATCACAGTTATATCACTCTGATCTTTCCCATGTCTAAGATGCAGGGTAACTCGTAGACACAGGCCCTGCTCTCCTCTTGCCCAACAGTCCATCATCCCACCACAATCCACAGCTAAAGACGTCAATGCTGCCGGCAGCCAGCAATCTGCTAAAAACCAGGACAGCGTTTCTCCCATCCCCCTACAGGATGCAAAGGAGAGAGACCCTTAATGCAGAGCACCACGGGCTGTTACTATATCCACATCCATTTCCCGTCAGGGATTACGTATATGAAACGCTCCATAACATGTCAGGCAGGACAGCCATTATCAAATGCAGCATCTTCCATAATGACCCACAAACAGAGATGGGCGGCCATGACGCTCACGGAGGCCTCTATACTCAAGCAAAGAAGCAAAGAAACGGATGTGAATGGAGGCAGACCCAAACTATAACAAACAAACAAAGGCTGTGACTTCTATTTTAAGGTCAGGAGGACTGAGCTCAGGAAAATTAAACTTCTGATGAACCCATCACCACTGTTACAACTCTTTTACTCGCTGTAATTTGAGTGTCTGTGTGTGTATAAAAATATCTTCCCGTCTAAAAAAAAAAAAAAATAGACAGCAAAACAGAGAGGGAGAGAACAGGGTGTCTGTCTGTCTTAAAATATTTTCATAACCAAAGATTATATTTTTTAATAAATAATTACTTAAACTAAATAACAGAATTGCAATATCAATCACCTGTTTTGTTTAAAAATATATATATATTGTTTTTTTAAAACATTACACTATTGTTGAAAATTTTGTTTAAAAAAAACGAATACTTTTATTCAGATGCAATCTGACTCAATCTTCCAATGTGACAGTGTCTAGTGACAAAACATTTATTTTATATAAATGCTGTTCTTTTGAACTTTGTTTAAAGAATCATGAAAAAAAGTATTATAGTTTCTCTAAAAATATGAAGCAGCACAAGCGTTTTCAACACTGATAATCACAAATGTTTGTTGGGCAGCAAATCAGCATGAATGATTTCTGAAGGATCATGTGACACTGAGACTGGAGTAATGATGCTGAAAATTCAGCTTTGCATCACAGGAATAAATTACACTTTAAAATATATTCACATAGAAAACAGTTCTTTTAAAATGTAATAATTCACAGTTTTTAATCAAATAAATGTAGCACTGGTGAACATAAAACTTTTCCAAAAAAAAAAAAAATAAATAAAAAAAACGCCAACCCAAACACTTGAATGACACTGTATATTTTCTTCTTGATTATTTATATTACACATATTTATTTCATATAATTTGTTGTTATAAGTACTAATTGAACATCAATGCCTTTGATCATCTTGCCTTTATAAAACAGCAGCAACAGCAATAAGACACTGGAGGCCATGCGTTGCGGTCTTTTAACTGTTTTATTTTATCAGTACACGGTGGCAGAACTTAATTTCATTGACTTGGCCGAGTGAAAACCATCCCCAGTCGTACTAAAGTAAAGCCAGATGAAAGATGCTTTATTAAACGACTTTGGGCCAGTCCATCGCACTCTCCTTCAAACGGCACAGAGCATCTATTGAGCCTCCACCTGTGAGCCATTGTAATGATTTATTACATTTAATAAAGGAATTTTGCTCTGGTCAGGCTTTTATTATGAATTAGGGTTGATTTTATATGATTAATTGATATTAATCAAAACGTCAGATTTATACTCTATTAACGATCGTCCAGCGATTCGCTTATCAGTATATCTGTAACAATTTCATTTATCTTCGAGAGGCCTCACGAATAGAACAAGCAAAAATAATACTTTATATACTACGAGCTTAGAGTAGCTAAGATCTGGGCACGTGTTTGATTTGAAAATTTGCACAACAGAAAACAGATTTCTTTTGATGAAAGAAACGTGAGTTTATTGCTATTCCTGAGACGAGACTAACAGACAAACATACATACACCACATATGCGCTATTCAGAAGAAAGTTAAAGTCTAGCCCTTGCTGGCTGGCCCCATTGAGCTCCGTGTAGGAAGTTACACAAGCAGAGTTTCTATCTTTGCTTTTAGATAAATTCAACCAAGTTCAGGAAGATGAAGCAGTGTTTAGTTACGTGTTTAAGTTGGAGTCTCTGCTGAGCACGATGGTTCCGTTCCTTTCTCGGGTTTGGGAACTCCGCGGCTGATTGGCTCTTTGCTGTGACGTCTTTCTGGCTGCGTTCAGAAAGCCCTCCTGGGATTGGCTGGTTTCCTGGTGAGCGTGAAAGCGGCGGCAAAGTCTTTGAGTTCTTTGGTATTCCAGGCTTGGAATGGTTTCTCTTCAGGAATTGACTAAGTATTGGTTCGATGTGCAGCGGCTCGGCCAGATGTTAATTGCTGTGAGAGCTTTGCAAGTTTCCAGCAGCGCGCGTCAGCAAGAAGAAATGTAACAAGAGAGCAAAACGTTGGGGGTCCGTTTAAAGATGGCCTGGCGTCGAGGCGTCGGGCATTTCAGCTCCTCCAATGCAATGGTTCCTGTGGGGCGGAGCTCCGCCCCGCACGGCCTCTTTCCGTGCATGCATTAACTGCTAATGAAAACGTCTCACATGGAGAAAGTATCCTAGCAGATTTCTATAAAGTTTTATAACATTATATTCTGATGCTAAAGGATTCATTTCATCCACACAAGATTGTTGCATTTAAAATGAGCTTTCCTTAGAATCTAAACAACAAATATATGGCATTCAACAAAATATATTTCTCAATTTTATATACTCCATGGCTTAAGGCATAGTTTAAACACTTCTAAATTCTAAATAATCACGCTAAGTATGTGAAACTAATAATAGTGATCGGGTAAGTTAGACATCAAACGATTACAAAATAATATCACAGATTTCGATAACACAGCAGCTTATAAACGATAACCTGAGTATAGCAATATAACCTGAATATATAGACATATTGTCTCTTGAGTATATTGCTTTAATAGCAGCAACGATTATTAATTGTCCTTTATGCACACTTAAGAAAAGTTGAGTCTTTGTCTGTTAAAGGCGGAAACGTGTTTTCTGTTGAAGGAAAGACACTGCACATTCCGTCACTTTGCAGGCCTGTATCTGTAAACCTTCAGCTCAGTCTCATTAGTAAAGTCTTTCCTTGTTGTGATCAGAAGAGATGATTGAATTATAGTTAACAGATCAGGAGATACCAGGGAGGGTCTGTGTTGGATCCTGTCAAGGTGCATTCTTGTACTATTGCTTATCAACTTTATTATTGAGGTGGGTTTAGAGGACAAACTAAAGGTTCATCTTCAGGCATCCAGTCTTCCTTTTCCTCAAATTTATCTGTTTTATGAATCTCGTGAGATGTGAGAGAGAACAGGACAGGATGTCTATATCTAGACAGTGGCGTCGTATCGGTCAGTCGTTAATTTCATAATCACAACGGGGAAGACAGCTCCGTCAATTCAAGGAATGTGTTGTCCTGTTAGGCTGGGTGTGTGTGTGACGGACTCTTGGCTCTAAAGTTCTACACCATTCAACAGACAAAATCTCTCAGAGATGTCAATACGTTGTATTGATCTCAATAAAACATGAAATTAAATATTGACTGACTGCCCTCTTCCAGTGCCGCGGCAGAAAGCTAAAGCAAAGCCCTGAAAAAATTCAGGCCAAATCACACAAAAGCCTGATTGTTCTTTGGAAAAGCTTGCACTTCGCAGTGCATGTCTGGATTCACATGCAGAGTTGTCTCGCTTGAATAAACACACATGAATTTCATTCAGGATTAATTATAGAGTAGTAGCGTTTTAACCTATCGAAACGACGTAAGCAGCATAAGTGGCTGACATATCGTTGGCTCCAGAAGCCACACAAGTCTCACACACACTCTTATCCCTGGAGTTGTGCCTTTCTTGACATGGAACGTTGCATTTGCCCAAGCATTTCACCAAGTGACAGCTTCCCTCCCCCGATCCCAGAGGATAAATGCACTTCATATGGGCACAGGAGGAAAAAAAAAGCCGAATGAGAAAGTGATGAGAGTGTTGGAGAGAGGGAGAGGAGAAGAGGTGGAAGAGAAGATAAAGATGACAGGGCAGTAAGGATATTTTGCTATTGGCCCCGTCGGACTTGTAGTCCAGATTTTCATTGGCTCTGCCAATATGTCACCATTTTTACCTGTCGTTTGAAAAAAAAAAATAAATAAATAAATACACATACGGAATCTTGCACATTTACAGATTAATGCAATGCAAGTTAGGCTATCAACAGCAACTGAGGTACTGTATAATATTCACTACTACAGAAAATAATTTAAGACAATTATACACAAACTGGAATAACAGTGCCTTTTTTGGTGTTTTGAAATAATAGGTTACGATATTCTAATATCTCACTGCATATAAAATTTTATTCAAAAAGGACATTTTTAATTATTTACAGCTAAACCCTACTGAACTGTGAACAGGGCACTCTTGATAGCTCAACCAATTTTAAGTCTAAATGGTTCAGTTCTCAGCTAAATTTCTGAAACTGCTGCAATCAACACAAACTCATGTCACTTTCAATCTGCTGACCAACAAAGAACTGAAAATTTTTGTTCATTTCCCCCAGTGGTGACCTTCGCTCTGATGGAATGACAGTGGCCATTCGCTGCTTTTCAAATCCAAAGAACAAAAACTTCCCAGTAGACTGGCAAACACAGAAACGGCACAAAAATAGAGACACAGACAGACTGAGAAATATGCTGACAGAAAGTGTGAGAAAAGCACTGACAGGTCCAAGAAAGAAAAAAAAAAAAAAAGAACATGCACAACGGCTGGGTCAACAACTGCTGAGAATCACCAATGAATCAGTTCAAACTGTTAGTTTAAAAGTGAACTGATTCAAAATTCCAAAGTAATGATTCATTTGCATACATGACTGAAAAATGTAATCAAAGGAGAATCTTTTTAATACATTAATACCTTTTTGTCAGGCAAACCTCTTTGACCTAAAATATTGTTAATATAATAATTCAATAATTTAACACCACATTTGCTTCTCTTCTCTAATGCTGGTTATTGGTCACATGACATGCAGGTAAACAAATAAAATAAAATAAAATAAAATAAAAATAATTCTATTCAAAAACATTCTGAATAAAAAGTGGAACAGGGAAAGCCCCGAGTGTAAATGCACAGATCATTAAATCAATTAATATCATTTAGAAAATTGTGCATATGGTGAGCAATCAGACTGTGCTCAGCGGCTTGTTTTCCCTCAAGGCACATCAGCATAATGCAGAAAACATGCCTCTCTCCACAGCTCTCAGACACACACTAATCAATATATGAGAAAACAAACACTCAATCTCAAGTGTACACGACTTGTTTTTTTTTTGTTTTGTTTTTTTGATATGACAGCAGAAGATCAGATCAAACAGTAATAATACAGGAAATCATGCCAAGTGTGTTATGGGTAACAATTCTGCATATTCTCCATCTGCATGAAACAAAACTTGTACAACCTTCAAGACATCTTGGTTTTTCAGTATGGATTTACAACTCTAATCCTTGTACTGACCACCATAGCTAAGTTACAAAACCTAGTAATCTCACCTTGATATAAAATACCACATATGCATGCTTCACAGAGCATAATCGCATAATGCATGCAATGTGGAAAAGAAAAAAATGTACTAATTATTAATATTCATGATCAATATCAATTATTTTCATAAAACTGGTCAACAGTAAAATTTTATACAACTTTGATCTAACAAAAAATAAATACATAAAATGACAACTGAGCACTTTTGTGTTTTTGAAATACAATTATTTAGTTCATAATTTTTTTCTTTTATAATTAGAAATATAAACGTACATTCAACACAGAGCACTACCAATCAAAACAAAGTACTTAACACTGACTGTTTATCCAATTTGTGGGTTATTATTTTTTGACACTGATCACTTATGATGTTTATGTACGATATCCTGCCTACGATATGTAGGCAGTTGACAGCAAGCCAGCTCACTAGGAGGGATGCACGATATTATCGGACTGATATCGGAATCGGCCGATAATGGCTTTAAATGTAAATATCGGCATCGGCCCGATATGAAAAATTATACCGATGTGTCATGCCGATAAGAGGAATAGGTTAACTCACATGTGCTCATGGTCTGCTAGCGATTAGATCACATCAGCAGTGTGACTCATTCTTAAAGAAAAGTGTTGTCTGAATGATGATTAGATTCACTGTTTTGGATCGCTGCATTTAAACTGAGAATGCAGGTAAAGAGTGATGCACTTGGTGTATGATTGAGAAAACAGTAATAGCACGTGCAGCGGCAGCAACGGCAGCCTTCTCAGGTCCTAATGCCCGTTCTGTAAGGAGTTTTAATTCCATAGGGGGCGCTGTTGGCCTACTTCTAATTAAATTAAAAGTAAAATAGCCTACACAAATAACATTTAGATTGTTTCTGATTAAATAAAGCAGTAATTGATGTCATAAAATAATGAGTATGTTTTGATTTAAAGGTCAGAAGCTATAGCTTACATGAGAAAGAGGAAGAAAAAAAACAAAAAACAAACATGACACTTGTAAATTAAATAATTTTATATATACAGATTTATTAATTTGTGTCATGTGTTTTATTTTTTAAACAAATCATAAGCTCTAAAAGATTTTCTGAATTTTTACAACTCTTTTGCTTTAGACCATCTACAAACGTTAAATCTTAAAATAAAATGTTAGTGTTAACACTGCATCTTTCTGGGGGAAAGAAAATGCAGCGATTGATATAGTTTATTTGTAGTTATTTTCAAAGCTTCAATGTACTGTCAAAAAACCTTCATTATTATTTAATTCTAACAAATAAGTTCTTGTTAAAAACTAACCAAAACTACAAATATTTTGCTTATAATTTCTGCACAGGAGAGACTTGGTGTTTCCAAACAAAAGGAAATATATCGGTATCGGGCAAAATGAGTTGAAAAATACATCGGTATATCGGATATCGGCAAAATCCAATATCTTGCATCCCTACTCACTAGAGTTTGAACAGGGCCCAAGTGCTGCACTTCGGGTTTTTAAAATTAAAATTAAAATAAATTAAATTAAATTAAAAAAAATAAAATTTAACATTAGCATCTTATAGCCATTTATTAAGGCAGACAACTTGTGCATATACTTCTATACTGCATTTACTTCTGTGAGTGTTAGTGAGAGACAAGACACCTCAGCATTATCCTGGTTCACTGAGTATGCAGAAACATCGTCTTTGTCCAAATCACCATGAGCAAAGCCAAAGTCATGTTTTTTTGCTCAATTAAAGAGATCTCTCTCTCATGCCCAGGAGCATCACTGGCACTAGCACTGACAGAGGACATCCATCAGTTTAACGCCTCGGAAAGATGAACCTGCGTGAGAGTTTGAGAACAAGTGCATTAAATCATAAGGACTACACTGAGCTGTCTGAACATACACTCTCTGGCTTCAGACAACCAGGTCCTGGAACCTCATTCTAGTTCATTCTAACCAATAAGAGATCAGCAAAAACTGTTTACACATGTAAAAAATAAAAATAAAAAATAAAATAAAATAAATAAATAAATAAATAAATAAATAAATGTAAATAAAATGCTTTTTAAAGAAATTTTCTAAAGAAATTTAAAGAAAATCAAATTAATAAATAAATATAAATACAATAGGCCATATTGTGGTTTTTAAAAATGCATAAATAAATAAATGAACAAACAAACATTTGGTATAAATATGTTGGATAAATTAGCATAGCATGGCAAGAAGAAAGTTTTAAACATCAAATTTCTGACTACATTCAAGTTTAACCTTTAAATAAGAAAAATATTTCTTTAAATTACGCAAAATGTAAATTTATCAATAACTACAAAGAAACATTTAAAAGTTAAAAAAATATATATGGAAAGTGTCAGAAATATTCCAACAACTATGAAGCATGTAAATCTCTTAGAATAAATAGGACAGCTATAGACCACAGCAGAAAAATTGTGTGCATGAAAAGTGATCAATGATTTCTGAATAGAGTTACGTCTCAAGTAGTTGTGGAATGAACTGGAAGCTGATTGGCAGGAGTGTCCTGAACTAGAGGTGAAAAGTTTTAGTGAGTCATGCTTTGTGCAGCTAAAAAAAAAAGAAAAAAGAAAAAAGAAATTGACATTTAGATTCATGGGCATTGATTTCACAGTGCAGGCTAGGAAAAGAGATTTTGGAGAAGATACCCATGAATTAATTATGCTCTTGCTCAGCTGAATAAAAGTAATTAAATTCAGGAATACAACAATATACTGTATGCAAGTGGGGCAAAAATAAAATAAAATAAAAATAAAAATAAGATAACAAAATAAGATAACATAAGATAACATAACACAACACAACACACAACATAGCATAAAAAATAAAATAAGTGAGTGACTCGGAAATATGTCAGATTAGAAAAATAAAATAGGTAGCAATTCACATATATTTTCAATTGGTCGACTAAAAAGAGCATCAGCCCAACAGCAGGCAAAGAATGAAGCCCACTTATCTTCATGCTTCAACAGCATCAGAAGCAAATACCAAAATGTCACATCTAGGGATGGAGGCTGACAAATAACTCCAACCAAAGTATCAATCACAACTATCAGCATTAGTGCAACTGACAGGAGCTCACAGCCGCCACGGTCCCCTGAAAGAGCTGCCTCTCAAAATGACACTCACTCCAGCGTCTCAGCTCATTGGTTGGCTAATTAACCGACGCCCACTTCATCTCTGACACATCAACTCCAAAGGGTTTCCAAAAAAGTCTGTCCGAGCCCAGAGACATTTGACTGGGAATGCAGCTCGTAATTGAAAGTCATCACCACATGCTGATTTGATGGTCTTGAGGGGGTGAAAAAATATTTACGAAGCAGACGCATTAATTATTAAAGTCTCTCCATGACCTTAAGCAAAGAAAATATTAGGTTTGAGCTGGCCATACATCAGCCGAGCCAGTTGAAATATTAAATGATTCTGCAGTGCTAGAACTGCAGTAAAAGAGAGAGCGGCCTTTCAAAACACAAGATTTGTGCCTGTTTGTAACTTATGATGCTGCTCCAAGGACATTAAAGTCAACATGTCAAAATGTGCTTGGAACACGAGGATACATCTGTAATGTGTTTTCAAATAAAACTAAATATTTAAGAAGAAGGGGGGAAAAAAGAAGTGTTGAAAAATTAAATGGCAATCCCTTGGGAAGTTTTATCAACAAATAAGAATGGCCAAATAATGCATTATTAATCAGCAAAAAACACATGTTTGTTTGGTACAAAACAAGAAGTTTAGATAATAAACGGATGGAAAAATGTTCACGCTCAGATTCTCACATTTTTTTATTAAACTATATTCTTTAAAACAATTATTTGATAGAAATCAATACTTTTATTTAGCAAGGTCACATTAAATGGATCAAAAGCAACAGTGAAGACATTTTTAATATTGCAAAAGAATTGTATTGTAAATAAATGCTGTTCTTTTTAGATTTTTAGTCGTTAAATACAATTACGTTTTAAAATACTTCACAATGTTGAACAATTTCTATTTTTATCAAATAAATCCAGCATTTAATGTCACGCAATACATATTTCAACAGTGCTGGGTAGTAACTGATTACATGTAATCTGGATTACATAATCAGATTGCAAAAATTAGGTACTTGTAATTAGATTATATTACATTTTAAAATGTTCATAATTAGATTACACTTACTTTTTTTTATAGATTACATTACATACAATGACAGTAAATTATTTATAATTTGATATTCATAATTTGATTCACCCTAATTCTTTTTTTCCTTTCTTAAATGTTTCTTTTTAAAATTCTACTGTTTCTACACATTCAAAAAGTCTTCAAAAAGCTTTTCATCAACTCACAAACCCCTGTAGTTTATACATGAGACCCAGTTTGGGAAAGCTTAAAGAAAGAAATAGGTTTTAGGTTAAAAATTAATTAAATTTTTATATATTTAAATTTACATACTAAGAATTTTTTTTTAATTCATAACAAATGATCAGAAGTTACTTAAATTTCAAAATAAGATGAGATTTAAAAAAAGTAAGTATATATTAAATTTTAAAAATAGATTTTTTTTTTTTTTTAAATACTTCTCATCAAATAAATGCAGCCTTGTATTTCACACTTTTTTTTTTATTTTTAATGAAAATCGACCAGACTGAATGGACTGTTTCACCACTGGAGCTTTGAGGAAATTAATTGCAAGTGTTTATTTTATCACTAAATCTTTCCCAGATGGCCTAAATATAAAAAAAAAGACTGTGAGTGAGCCATGTTTAATAAAGTAGAGAAGCCACACTTATGAAACGAAACCGCATACGCTGTATGATTTGTATGATATGGGTCTGCGTGTGCTCTGCCAGCGAAGAACAGGCTTTTACAAGCTCTAAAACTGTACAGGGAATTAGGAGAGGGCTTCCACTCCCCTTCAGCAGCTGACTTTTACAGGTTCTCCAGTGTCTTATGTTTACACCCATAATCCCTTGCCTGTTAGAGAGGACCAGGGCCCAGACTGAGGCTCCTTGAGTGTGTGTGCAAGCGTGCATAGAGGCCTTTAGTCATATGAGCTGGTGATTTAGGGTCACAGGGAAAGCCGTTCTGTCAAGTGTCTCTCCTTCATCACAGGACACCAGCCATGAATTACAGAAAGTGCCAAGACCTGCAGAGGAACCTGACAGCACTTACACGCTTGCATCTGCCCTAACACACACACACAGACAGAAACCGCTCTGAGACTGAGCGAAAGCTTTATGGAAAGCCACAAACCCAATAGAATGGAGAGCGACACTGATATTCATTTTACTGGATGAGAGAGCATGTGAGAGAGGAACTGAGTCAGTACGGGATAAACAGAAAATCAGCAATGCTAAGAACAAAACTAACACACTTTAGCTCTGTCAAGAATGAGAGGTTTCATTCCTAGCAGATTCCACAAGAGACAATGTTTTACTCTGGAGGAGATCTGCAGATAGCTTCAGGCTGTTCACACTGGGAGCGAAGTTCACTACAGTGAATTTTAAAGGTATCTACAAATCAGGATCAATACAATGCCGATACATAATACTAAATTTAATGAGTGCGAAAAGTCGCTGAAATCAAACAATATTTCACTGAAATTCACCAAACACACTGAAAACCAAAAATGCCTATAACCCCACTCCCAATAATTTCCAATAGGCCAAAATAACCAGTTACTGAGCAGCTTTAAGTTCAAAGAAGACTTCAGCAATAAAAACATATACAGAAATACCTACAGAAAATGACATACCAAAAATTGACTTTACATGGGTTAATCTTAAAATGGCAAATTAAAACGGACAATTTTACACTGTTAGCATCGATATTACTCTTGCTTATGTTTAAAAATCAAAAAACAAAGATAAGAATAAGAAGATAAACTACTGATAAAAATAAGGCCAGAGACCAGAAACAATATAATATAATATAATATAATATAATATAATGGCCCGGTTTCACAGACAGGGCTTAGACTAAGCCAGGAATAAGTCTTAGCTCAATTAGGGAATTTAAGTAGCTTTTATAAATGTGATTTAGAAAAAAACATTACTGGTGTGCATCTTGAGACAAAACAATAACACTGACCAATTTTAACACATGTAAGTGCAACTGACTTTCAGTTAAAACGGCTCAAAAATGTATTTTAGTCCAGGACTAGCTTAAGCCTTGTCTATGAAACCGGGGGAATATAATATAATATAATAATTAATCTAAATTAAAAATATAGTGGTAGTATATATTTATTTAATGCCATGTCAGCATCTTAGGCTATTTTCATGGCAAAAACAATTTAAAAAAAATACAACTATAACAAATACAAACCACCAAACAAACAAACAAACAAACAAACAAACTATATTACACAAGATTTTTTACATTAACATATGATACTTAAAAAGTTATTTAGTATAATTTATAAGTGAGTTTACTTCATAAAAGAGTTTTCTACATACATTAAAAGCAGGACAATCCAATAAAACGTTTAAATTAAAAATATAAACATTGAAAAACACATTTACATTATTATTTACATAAGAAATTGTTATTATAAATAAATCATAA
>JAFVLL020001712.1:0-19045 GCA_021397915.2 Tor tambroides
ATACTTTTTGAAATAAAGTGCCTTTTGAAATAAAGTGCCCATCAAACTAGTTCCATTAATAAAATAAAATAAAATGAAGAGTCCGTGAAAGCTTTCTTTAACATCAAACTTAACTGGAAAGCCATTCTTTTAAAATACTGGACTGCATTAAATAAAATATATAAGCCATATTACCACATTATATATATAATTTGTTAAAAAACAAAAACAAAGCAAATTTATTTCACAAAAATTAAGTTAAGACTGTTAAGAATATGATTAATACTGAATAAACAGCCTATAAAGGTAAGGCTATTAAACAGCTGTCACAAACTAGTTTTTGTTAATACAATTAAGTAGGTTTGAGCCACCACAGTCATTTAAACATATACAAAATGACACAAAGTGAAAATAACATGGTATTTTTGGGTTATGGAAACAACAGTTACCATGGTGAATATACAATACTAACATGAACTGTTAATGAAATGTGGAAACTGCTCCTGAATAGAATGAATATCATACCTTCATGCAAATCCTTCCCAGCTAACACACGCAGTACAGTTATGTGATGTATTGGTACTGTACTTTTATTTCACGCATTGCATGCTCGTAGTTTCTGCGCTTTAGTGAAGTGATATACAGCGTGGCACCGCGTTCACACGTGCTATAGAAGAGTGCGTGCTACGAACAGGGTATAACATCTGGTAGGACAGGATAGTTCGTTTTTCTGAGGTGAGAGACTTTTTAATTTCGTAACAAGTTAAAGAAATAACGATAGAATAATGACACTGACATTAAGCCTGTCAACATCTCATCTGACCGCAGATACTGAATCGGGACAGCACGTTTTTCTCAGGCACTCTTTACTTAAACTACATCTGACAGAAGTGTCAACTGCTTTCATGCACGTCTTTTAAAATAAAAGTCTCGCATCAGAAAAACATTAAGAATTACATTTTTTGTTGTTGAAGTCTTTTCTTTTTTTATTTTTATTTAAAGAAAAAACAACAACAGTAAAAATAATCTAATTATTCAATTAATAAATATATTTGATTAGACTATATATAATTTAAAAGAACTATTTTCTATTTGAATATATTTTAAATATAATTGAATACATGACTATATAATTGAATTTTCACATAATTTGTAAAATCCAACTAAGCTGTACAGATTTTTCATGCTTGTTCAGTGAACTATAAGCAATTACTGCACATCCACCTTTAACAGACATTAATGCTTTCTGTAAATGTATTTATTTTTTTATTATTTTATTATATTTGCTGAGGTGCACTTATAATCTTAGTATGTTTTTTCCCACAGTTATAATTTAGATATAATGGCAATTTTGTACCCTGATTTTTTTGTACCAAAAAATGTCTTTCTTACCTAATAGCAGTAACGCTCTTGTGATTGGACAGGCATGAGTTTTTTAGCACACACCTCCTTCATTACAAATAACCGTGTTAAGGGGCGTGTCATAGAGAAATCATGACATCATTACTAGTGCTGGGCGGTATACCGGTTCATACCGAATACCGGTGTTTATTTTTTTTATGATATGAATTTTTAAAATACCGCAATACAGTCATTTAAATAACGTTCGGAACGCGACACTGTTTGAGAGGGGTCTCTTTTCACTATTGCATTGTGGCGAGGACACAGCTGTATGTGTTACTAACCGTGAAAATTCTGAAGCTGTAGAACGTGATGACACGGAAGAACTCATCCACAATATCCACCGCCCGCTGCCATCAGCTCCCGCGCCTCACACACACAAGTGTGACTTTAGCACTATATTTAGCCACTTTCAGACCCTTTTAGCGGCTTTTTTCCATAGAATATACAAACTGACAAACCTAGCGACTTTTTTGTATAAACCTTAGCTATGGTTCAGTTGGAAGATGTCTCCAGTACTGCCCCGCGAGCGCGAGATCTAACTCTCCCGGCGCAGTGTCGCCTCTCTCTGCGTCTGTTCTGTGCAGTGAGCGGCAGAGAAGCAGTGCATTCAGCTGGCCGTACCACAGCAGACTCGTCAGTAAATGAGTACAAAACAGCGTTTCCAAGCACCTGTACATATGAGCGTAGCTCGTCTGTTAATATTATGCACTTTTTTGTTTGTTGTTTTTTTTTTTTAGTTTGTTATTCAGACGCAGGCAGTGCGCTGCATGAGATAAAAAAGTAATATAGCCAAAACCACTGCATAGCCGCTCTTTAGTGTAACGTTAGTTGCATGTTGATTTTATCAGACGATGTCGCAGTTATAAATGAGAGTGACTCCTGGTTAACATGTATTAATGAGTCGTGTTTAGTCACTATTTAGTGTGGAATTTTTCTACAATATTCACTCATCATGACAGTAAAATAGGGCATTCTAAGTCATTCTAAGTTTTTCCTCTCTCAATCAGTAGAAAATGTGGTTAACACCCGGTCATGCATGAAAAAAAAAAAATACCGTTATATACCGTGAAACCGGTATAATTTTGAAAAATATAGTGATATAAATTTTTGGTCATAACGCACAGCACTGATCATTATTTACGTGATTTCAAATCCTGGGTAGAAAACAGTAATTAATATTTTAAACCGGGGAGTTAGTTCTGAAACTTGCAGTATGTTTTTATTGCAGAGTAACATCTTATTATATGAACATTTTGATTCTCCATTTCATGACCCCTAAGACACTAACAGTTTAAAGGCAGTAGGCAATTATGGTCACAGTTATAATTACTTGGGGCAGTAAAGAGACCTTTTTGCTGACGTAGTTGATCTTTAAACTAAAATTAAATCCGTTTTCTTGGGTTTGGTCATCAGTGAATGCCCTGACTAATAAAATGTATACCTTGCATGCATTCTGTTTCAGAAGATAAAAGTTAAAACATCTGCATACTGGAGGAAGAACCATCACTGAACTGCTGTTGATTTAGTGAAGTTGCAATGATTAAAAATAACGTCTGAGATAGCATCAGCTACAGCTGTTCAAAGAACAGCAGATGATAACATACAGCCGTATCTTTAGATGTGGTCTTTTCATTACCCGGATCCAACTAGGTTATTTTTGAAAAATCATCACCTGCAAATCAAGACAAATTTTTGTTTAACAGAAGGATCTGTCTTTCATCTCCACTGCACAATGTGTTGTTTAAAACGTTGTTAGCATCCTTAAGGGATGTGTTGAGTTGTAGAAACACATTGTCTTTTGCTTCAGTCTGACAGCTCTTTCAATGATGTAGCCACATCCTTTTAAAAGTAATGGTATCCTGTGCTTTTAAACCTTTCTGCTATAAATGCCTCTAATCCATCAAGACAAAGGTTGATCTCGTTTCTTTCTCTGAAAGACTGTTGGTTGAAAAGCTAATACATCAACCTACCTCCGCCATACCCTGTGTGGTTACGTCAATGCCAGATATCCAAAGCAGATGCCAGTAAACAAGCACTATCAGTAAGCCTGGCTCTGGGCACATGCTTGATTACATGGTTGAATCTGACGAGTTCTTTAGTAAGATGAATAGATGCCTGGGGGCCCACACCTGAATTCCTGTACAACTACTTATACAAACACACATACCTGAGAAGAGTTATGTATTGTAGAACAACGTTTTGAAGTCCCGTTAGAACTATTGCAAGGTTTATTCTTCGGATCATTCATGGACATCTAAACTCTTGTGCTGAAGATGCTTCTTGCATTTACGTATGATGGCAAAAAAATGCATCAGACGGTGGTTAGTCCTGGTTCTTGCTCCCGGATCGCTCGGACCAGGGTTTCTCTCACTAGTGATTGCGTAGGTAGCAGGAAATGGAAATAGCAAAGTGATCACAAATGAGGGGAAATCTGTGTTGCTCTGCTCCACTTTCATGTGGTGTTTCACTTTGTTTGTTGCTTGGTGGCTTGATGGTTTGGTTTCTTTTAACTTCGTTAAAACGTAAGTTATTCAATATTATCTTCATATTTATTGAACTGTTGTGTAAATCAATATCACACTCACAGTCATGCATATGTGAGTTTACTTTTTGAAATAGATATAGGGAAGAACCTGCTTTATATGAAATAGGCAACTTTGTGACCATAGCTTACTGCTGTCAAATTAAAAATAAATGGTAGCTGTTTTTAGATTCTTCACAAACTGTCACAAATGTCAAATATTACAAGTCAAACATTACTTGTTGTTATTAATATTAATAATATAAGTTGTAGTGTGAGGTTAAATGACAGCACAGATGTTACTATAGTTGTGAACAAAGTGAGATTATGTATATGGACAGTTGTGTTTGTTTGGGTATGTTTAGCATGGCATTAGCCACTTAAGTTAATGTAGCCACAAATAATTACAATCATACAATCATTTTCCATCATTCATGATTTATGACTCACAATTTACTCATTCAATGAAGGAAGAAAGAAAAAAAGAACATCTTTGAGCTAAATACAGGGTTATTAGCTGAGTAGCTCTCTGTAGGGTCTTAAATATGTGGAATTATTAAAAAAAAAAAAAAAAAGATTAATGATTATTGGACCCAAAGAGTGTTGTTTATTTGCTTTAATTAGTGACTGTAAGTTAGTTTGTCCTTTAGTATGGGCTTTTTTTAATTTAATTTATTTTTTTCTTTTGAACAGAGGAACAGAGCCTCATCTCAACAAAAGTTCCTCTTCTTGTCAATCAAGACTTGTTCAAATAGAGTTTCTCATCTTACCATTCATCTCACTTATGCAGGTTGAAAACTTTAGGATCACTCTGGACTTCTCCTGCTTGTATACAGCAACCCCTCTTTCCTCATTAATCTCCTAACCATTTCATTTTATTTTATATTATATTGTCACAGATTGTTAATAGTAACACCAGGAACATGCAGTAAGAATGTAAACTACAATTCATGTTGACTTTAAAGCTTAACTAAAACACCTGAGATTGAATTGTTACTTCCTCTTGTGTTAATTGCCACTTATGCAGTGTTCTTGGAAGTCACTTTGTTCAAAGAACATGTACTAACAGCATACATTTAGGCTACTTTAAGTCATAGTTTTCTAATGGAAATGCTTTGTAAATAATATTGTATGAGTCATATTGTAATATTGTTAGTTTTAATCTGGCTTTTGATGACAAAAATGAAGCAGATATATACATCAACATGCTTAATCTTCCACACACCCACACACACACACACACACACACAAAAAGGAAGGAAGGAAGGAAAAAGAAAGAAACATTTTTCAAAGTTTAATATGCTTGCCTGCCTTATTTTTTTTCTATAATAATAATAATAAAGTCAGTGATTCGGTCTGTTAAACCAGGGGTTCTCAACCTTTTGCAAGCTGGGCCCCCCCAAAGCTGGTTCATTGCAGTTGGGGCCCCAGTGCCCCCCCGCCCCGCCCCGCCCCGCCACCTTGCATAGATAGATAGATAGATAGATAGCCCTAGGCTATTATTTTTAGGCCCACATTATTATTATTATTATTATCATCAGTAGCGGTAGGTAGGCCTATTATCATTACTAGGCTATTGTTATAATTGGCAGTAGCACCAGACTTCTAATGTGAGCTTGCAGACATTATTATTGTGTGTGTGTGTGTGTATTATTATTATCATCAGTAGCGGTAGGTAGGCCTATTATCATTGCTGCAGGCTATTGTTATAATTGGCAGTAGCACCAGACTTCTAATGTGAGCTTGCAGACATTATTATTATTATGAGTAGTAGTAGGCCTATCATCATTACTAGGCTATTGCTATATAATTATATGAGGTTACATGCTTTATTGTCCAAACACCACAAAAGTCTCCAAAAACACCAGTAAAAGTCGCTGGATTTGTCGCTTTTGACAAAAAAAAAAGTCGCCAGGAGGATGATTTGTTTGTGTTATAATCAGTGCTTGAAGTGGGGGAAAAAGGTGGCGGTACTCTCTTTGCATTGGCAAATCATTACATTTTTACAGTGAAAAACAAAACTTGGAGATATTGCTGTTACAACAATTTATTGTTATTTATTTATTAACAACATAAATGTATTTAAACATGTTTGTGTGTGCGTGGCTGCGTGCGTACGTGTATTCACAAAAACTAAAGGGAAAGCTTTAACTGTGCCCTATATTCTGACTTCAGTTTATTCGTTTATATATATATATATATATATATATATATAAATACGACCTCACGTTTTATCGTTTGCAGCCTCTGAAACTTCCGTCCGTCATAAGAATTAATTCGGATGGTTCGATTTTCTCTGCATTTTCGCATCCGTAGCAAATATTTTGAGGGGTGTTTTTGACAGTGAAACCACCAAATGATGAATATGAAAAAACAGATACGACAGTTTCGGACTCCAGTCAGGGTGCAAAGGACCTTAAACTTTTGAAGGCTTGCGCAGCTTTCTCGAGGAGAAATCAAACAAATGAGCGCCGTTTTCTAGTCTATGAGCGCAGCACACACAAATAAACTAAATTGACATACTGCAGTTAAATTTCAAAATGTGGTGTTTTTATATTTATAACATTTGAATACAGTTCAGCAACATACATCTTACGACCTGACGACCAAGAGAGCTGACAACTGACCATCACTTAATTTACCATCCTCGCGATTGAAAATGTGACACTGATTTCATATGACAGTTCAACAAACAGTTAATAATATTAAATTTACTTTTTTTAGACGAAATAATGACTGTTTTGGTCTATTTCTTAGCCGAAAATAGATCGATGAATCAAACAAGATCACAGCACAGCGCATCTCACAGCAACACTCAATCGTGTTTTGAATGATTCAGTGTTTTGAGCAGAAGAATACGGTTAAGTCAAAGATTCAGTGACCCATGCACAAACATCTTTCTCATTCTTGATGAATCGGTCGTTTGAACGAATCGTTTGAATGAACGACTCAATGACTACGCTTAATAAAATAACTCACCTGCATTTGCGCTCACTATCGACAAACCAATCAAATTTGTTCAAAACTCTTTTTTTTAAATCAGTCCAAACACATTTTAATTTTTATTCAGAAGTTATGTATATATAAAACTATAACTTTTTATGACAGTAGTTTAGTGATAAAAAAAAATTGTTTTTTTTCCTCCCATCCTGTAGCCTACTCGCGCCCCCCCCCACCGGTTGAGAACCACTGTGTTAAACAAAGCAACTATACATGTATTTACTCGTGCCATCGTAATCTGCCAGCAGTATCTGGAATAATATAGCTGTTACCTTTCTTCAGTTATATCATTGCCTAGACATTTTTAGACTTCTTACTCCTGTGGGGTTTTTGTATTTCTGTCTGACCTCTGTATGTCATTTACTTTTAAAGAACTCATATAATAAAGGATCAATAATTTCAAATAAAAGAGTCATTTGTACTTGGATGACTTTCTTTCTTGCTTGCTTTCTCGCTCATTTTGTTTTGCTGTTATAAGTGTTCGCTTCAACACTTCCTTGATCAGTGGTATTGTTAAATAATTGTTGTAATAATAATTGTTAACAAAATAATGTCCCATTAATTAAAGTGAAGCTGAAATAAAATATAAATATTAAGGGAAAAACCTAAACTTAAAAAAAACTTGAACAAAATGAAAACTTGAACAAAAAAACTTAAAAAAAATAAAATAAAAAATGTTTCCTTGGCAACTACCTCAAATAAAATTAACATTAAAAGCTATATTGAAATATTCCAATAAATTACAAAAGCACATAACAAATCTGCTAAAACTTCAAGTAAAATGAAAATCAAAATTGAAAAAAAAAGAAAAGTAAAAGCTAATTTAAAATACAATATAAATAATAATAGTATGTAAATAATACTAAAATAACTCTGTCCTGGAGCTGCTGTCTGAGGCACATTTGAAGAACTTCCAGTTCTTTGTGATGCTGGTCTACCCAAGGGGTCAAGTTTTGGCCGATTAGCCTGCTGGTAGATGCCATATCTGTACCATCTGTTTCATACTAGAATAAGTTTTAACCTTTTGATGACACCCCGAAGCGTATTCATTCTTTGATTTGGTTGTAGTCTGAAAAGAAAAAGAAAAGTGTGAAAAATGTGGAGCGTTTTGATCTGAATACCATATTTGACCACATGTTGCTAGTTTCTGTTGCTTGGCCGAGTTTGGATCGTACCAAGTAACATTAGCTGAAGCTAATGTCTGTACCCAGACAGGCCACCCAGACACAAAGCTGACGTCCACCACCAGAACTGTGTGTGTTTCAAATGATGTGGCCAGATTAGATTAGAATGGATTTAATCAGCAGGCGTTATTACCCACAGTGAAGAAGCACAGCACTGTCTTCTTATGTTTCCGAGAGCCAAAGACTGTTGAAATAGAGGATAATGTGTTCAGTTTTAACCATTTAGCATTTTCAAATTTGTTCTTTGTTCAATGTGAGCTTTGTGTTTTGTTCAGGCTGCCCATAACACATGCTTTCTGGGGCAGAGCATATATATTCCAGGTGCTCTCACTCAAAGGAAAGTTGAGTTTCCTTTCCACAATAGTTCTTGTAATGTTATACATCCTGGTAATTGTCTGTTTTTCAGAAAATTTAAGATGTTGTGACCACTTGTAATTCAGGCACAGTGCAAGCAATACAAGGGGATTGAAGGCTGCTATTGTGCAATAAAGGGTGTTCTGACATTGTACCCTGCAGGCCAATTATTTGATAAAGCTAACCAACATATCACTCAGCTACACCTTTGGAGGCAGCGTTTCAGAGAAGTCATGCTATTGATGCCAGTATCGTCGTGTCTCCATCCTCCTTTCTCTCTCTTTCTAATCACTGTAACTAGGCCACAGAACACTTTGTAACCCTTCCTGCAATTAAAATCGTCTCAACGTGTCCAACAAAAGCCAAAAGTCATGGAAAAATATTTTTAAGTAAGTTTTTGCAAAGGTGAAATCAGACGTTTAACAGTGCTTTTTTTTTAGCGAGCTGTCTAGAGCTGTCTTTCTGTATGTACATTTAGGTCGTATAAACTACTTGTGTACTCCTCATGGCATTTGCTACACTCAAGTAATTGAGATGATTGTCCTTCAACTAAGCATTTTCTCTTTTATCCTGTAAGAGACATGTTTTCTGTTATCTGCCATACACTTTAGTGTAGGATTACCTGTAATTGGAATCGCTTTCTCTGGGGCATATATAATGTTCCTTTTTTTTTAGTCTGTAAGAAAAAAAGCCACTTTAAGGACCGCAGATGATATTACTGTCAGGATGTTGTCCTCATATGCTGAGCACAGTGTTATCTAGCAGTGGCGTGAGTTTCATTTGAACATCGGGGGGAGACATGTCTATGAGCACCACAATGCTCATTTTAGTTTCATTTCTGTTAGATGTCTGTTTATGTCATACTGTATATGGACCATTTATGAGTTAAAAACATTTTCTTTTACTTCATGAAAATTTGCAATAATGTTTTTAATTGCTTGTCACATTAGTATGCTGTGATTATGCAGTGTTACATAAATTAAGAGTTCCCCCAAAAATTTTAATTAATTTACTCACATTTTTGATGTTACAAACCTGTATGACTTTCTTCTGTGGAATGTGAAGTTATTTTTAAAAATGTCTCTGTGTGTTTGTGTGTTGTTTTAGATCTCTTTGACATCTTATTTTGTGGATAAATGGCTGAAACTTTCAGATATTCTCTTTTGTGTTCCACAGGCTAAAGAAAGTCATACAGATTTAGAACAACATGAAGGTGAGCAAATGATAAAAAACAAAAAACTTTTTTTTTTTTATCATTCAATGTGGATATGATGCATTTAGTCTGAGGTGCAGATATTTGAGTGAATCAGTTACTGATTTCATATATATACTATATTGCCAAAAGTATTGGATCACCCCCTTCTAATGAACAGGTTTGACTACTTTAGTAATTTCTATGAGTACAAATCTTAATGTTAAAGCATATAATGATATTCTAGGAAATAGTGTGCTTCTAATTTTATAGCAACAGTTTGGACAGGACCCTTTTCTATTCTAACATGACAATGCCTCTGTGTATAAGGCAAGGTTCAAAAAGAAAATGATTGATTCAGTCAGTGTGGAAGAACTTGACTAGTCTGCATAAAACCAAGTCCTAATCCCAGTTTAACACCTCTGGTGTGACTGTAAATGCAGACCTTGAGCCAAAAACTCATCACCAAACACCAATGACTTGTACATACACTATATAGACAAAAGTATTGGGACACCCCCTTCTTTAGAACAGAAAAATGCACTTCCAAATCTGTGGCAACAACGATGGGAACATAATTCATGTATTTAAAAATTGTATTTCCATCTCTGTTGCAACAGTTTTGGAAGTGTCTAAAATGACTGTACCCATATGTACAAGTCATTGGTGTTTGGTGATGAGTTTTTGGCTCAAGGTCTGCATTTACAGTCACACCAGAGGTGTTAAACTGGGATTAGGACTTGGTTATATGCAGACCAGTCAAGTTCTTCCACACTGACTGAATCAATAATTTTCTTTTTGAACCTTGCCTTATACACAGAGGCATTGTCATGTTAGAATAGAAAAGGGTCCTGTCCAAACTGTTGCTATAAAATTAGAAGCACACAATTCCCTAGAATATCATTATATGCTTTAACATTAAGATTTATACTCAAGGAAATTACTAAAGTAGTCAAACCTGTTCATTAGAAGGGGGCGACCCAATACTTTTGGCAATATAGTGTATATTAGGGCTATATATTAGGGCTATATATTTGTTTAAAGTGTTTGCAAACAAATGTTATTGCACTTTTGTTCATATAGCAGTACTTTTAAAATAGAAGTGCGCAATACACCGCTTTTGAATTCATTATTGAATTTTGCACGTAACAATGTGTTTAAAAATTTGAATCGTTGCCCAGCACTATAGGGTCAGTAGGATTTTTTAAATATATACTTAAAATATAAATGTATATTAAATATAAATTATTCAGCAAGTATTATTTAAATCAATCAAAAGTCACAGTAAAGACTTTTACCCCCGGTTTCACAGACAAGGCTTAAGCCTAGTCCCAGACTAAAGTGTAAGTCTGAGCTTTTTCAGCTGAAAGAAACTTGCACTGACTGATCCTAAAATATATCAGTGCCACTGTTTTGTCTCAAGATGCACACCAGTAATATTTTTTTTCTAAGGCATGTTAATAAAAATTGCTTAAATATCCTGATTGAACTATGGCCTAATCCTGGCTTAGTTTAAGCCCTGTCTGTGAATCCGGACCTTACGTTGTTACAGAAAGTTAAAATTTCAAAGAAATGCTGTTCTTTTAAACTTTCTAATCATCAAAGAGTCAAAGAAAAAGAAATGTATAATGGTTTCCTCCAAAATAGTAAGCAGGATCATGTGACACTAAAGATTGGAGTAATGGCTGCTGAAAATTCACTTTTGCTGTCGCAGGACTGAATTAGATATATTAAATATATTAAATTAGAAGTTATTTTAAATCATCATAATATTTCAGTTTTTTAGTGATCAAATAAATGCAGCCTTGAATACATTTTGATATTCATTTCTTATCTTGCAAAAATAAGTCAACAATTGCTCTCTGGCACGTATTTTTTAAAAGCAAAGCAAAACAAAACTGCAATTGTGATTTCAGAGTGAAGCTTTCACGAGATGCCTGCTAATCAGGCTCTTGCTTTGTTTTTGAATATTGCTCTAAATAAACGGGCTAAACATCTGAAGAGACTGTTATTCTGAAAATCTGGCATTGATATAGTTTTTGCGACAGGGGGGTTAAATCCTGTTTTCCCAGCTCTTAACACATTCATACGCACTCAGTGGGGAACGTTCAGTGCGACGTGCATCCGGGCTTCAGGGTTTTTCCCTCTCTTTCCCAGAAGCCGAAAGGTTCCCTTTTTAAGTCTCAATGATCATCTTCAGGGCGGGAAAAGATCTTTTTGAAATGAACGCAGCCAAATCAGATGGCTTTGTTTCGTCTGTCGCCCTGGCCTCCAGCTCTCATAGGTTATCCTTTTCTCATCCCAGGCCTGCATAAACAGGCCCTTTTGTCGGAACCATTTTGAGTGGGATTGAGTGGCAGGCAGCTTTAGTGTTCGCAGCGTGAATCAGATCCTCACAAGTTTTCTTGCACTAATAGGCTTCCCTTTCTCTCTGTGTAGTTCCTCTTCTTATGTTGAAGATGGGGATGACCACAATGGCCATATAAAGGGTGCTTCCTAAACTTCATTTTGCTCTTTCTTCCTTCTCTAATGGTGACAGTGATAAATGAATTGAGCCTCATGTTGGTTATATATGTAGTTGTTTACACCAGGGTGTTTTGGGTTTATAGACCTAGTGACCCCCACCACCAGCCAGCCAGACTGACTCTCAACCAACCCCAAGGTCACCAGTGTTTTAAAAGCTAGATTTGCTTGGTAGCACTTAACTTAAACTTTAAAAACATTTAACTAACACTACCACATAATATAATGTAAAATATATTACATTATATATAGTGTAATAAATCATTCAATTTTTGGATCAATTACACCTTTAAGACACATGCAAGTGGATAGTATAGATTACTGTTCAAATATTCAGTGTCAAAAAGCTTTGTTTTTTTGAAAGAAATCTCTTATACTCACCAAGGCTAATATTATGACAATTTACATGTATTTTCCTATTTAAATACATTTTATAATGCAATTTGTTTCATGTAATGGCAAAGCTGACTTTTTAGCAGCCATTACTCCAGTCTTCAGTGTCACATGATCCTTCAGGAATATTTCTAATATGCTGATGTGCTGCTTAATATTTTTGTGGAAACCGGATTTTTAGGATTCTTTAGTAAATAGAAAGTTCAAAAGAAAAGCATTTACTTGAAATAGAAATATTTTGTAACATTGCAAATGTCTTTGTCACTTTGATCAACTTCGTGCATCCTTGCTGTATAAAATATATCTTATTTTTTTCTTAAAAAAAAAAAAACCTCTTACTGACCCAAAACTTTTGAATGGTATGTTTCCAACGTTAAACAATCTAGCTTCTTATTATCAGACCACTGATTTCCATTTTAGCATATAATACTATTTATGTTGCAATCTGGCAGTTTTATTGCTGGCAAATGTATGATAATAGATTAACAGTTACAAGTGTGGGGACAACTTGTTCATAGACTGGTTGTTGTTTAGTAATAGGTTTCCGTTAGCACATTGTGAACTTTCAAGTCTTGTAGTGTGAGAGGCGATGGTATTTGCTTACTCATTGTACACACAGAACCCAAAAAAGCAACCAAAATTCCGTCACTCGTCTCGCACGTTGCGTGTGTCAGTGTCAGATGTGACGCTAGTGGGACTCTATGGGTGGGAGGGACGTGTTGGACATCAGGTGGGTAGGGGACCGAAAATGCTGTCCCAATACTGGCATGGATTCATTTTTTGTAAAGCTGAATTTTGTCCATAATTAAAAGTTTGTTTAATGAATTTGTATAGTCTAGGTGTCAAAGTGAATGTTGTAATGTAAAAAAAATAATATTTAATTTAAAGGAAATAGTTTAATTTAGCTCAAAGGGAATGTTGTCGAAGTCATGGCCTAATGGTTAGAGAGTCGGACTCGTAATCGAAAGGTTGCGAGTCCGAGTCTCGGGCCGGCAGGAATTGTAGGTGGGGGGAGTGAATGTACAGCGTTCTCTCCACCCTCAATACCATGACTGAGGTGCCCTTGAGCAAGGCACCGAACCCCTAATTGCTCCCCAGGCGCTGGAGCAATGGCTGCCCGCTGCTCCGGGTGTGTGTTCACTGTGTGTGTGCACTTGGATGGGTTAAACGCAGAGCACCAATTTCGAGTATGGGTCACCATACTTGACAATACGTCACGACTTTCACTTTCACTTTTTCATAATTTGTATTTAAATATTTTAATAACTGTAATAAAATGATTTTATTATAATGATTTTGCCATTTATACTAATATAAAAAATTATATTTAAATAAAGCGTTCTAAACCATAGTAGTTAGCAGAACTCTTACTTCTGATGTTGTACATGTCAAAATTTTCATATGATTCAGAATGATGGACATATGCTGAAAGTAAAATGAAGAGTTTATTTGCAAAAACCGATAAACACCACTTTAAAAAAAAAAGAGCTGATTGCCGTGCATTATTCTCCACACAGAGCGCGATCTGAACCCTAAACACGTTTTGTCAAAAAAGCCGGTGTTATCCACTTTCAAGGCATCGCGAGTTCACGTTTTACTGCAGAAGCCGACAAGAGCCATTGCTGTTTGTGAGCAAAAGCCGATAAGTCCATTTTAGCGAATCAGTGCGCTGCATTCAGGTCAGGTGACAAGGCTACTTTCACTTTGACGTGCTAGCTGAGAGGAGTTTCGTCAAAGCTTACTAAAGCTAATCGAGGATGGATAATTTCGACGAACTTGATGAACCTGTGATATCATCTTCAGGGCATAAAAGGAAAAAAAAACTGAAATGTTTTCACGGAACCTTGCAAAAGCAGCGTGTTACAATGGTGAGGGAAAAGCTCCGTGTATTGCGTGTAATCACATCCATACAATCTATGATTACAACAACCTTTGTCTACATTGTCATCTGAGGAGATTGCAAAGATTAAACGAGTGTTTTGTTAACTCTAAAACATGAAATGTGGAGTTATCTGCTTTTGCCAAAAAATGACTGTTGGAGTTATCTGCTTTTGCTATAAAACAAACTTTTAATATGTAAAAAAAACAAAACAAAAAAAAACATAAATACAGTGTAATTTTGTAAATTACCTGTATTTGTTCAAGTTATTATTACTTAATCAAAATGACCCAACTGCAGTTTGATTGATATTACTTGGAATGTGCAATAAAAAATGTGATTTCTGAAAAAAACAATTAAAATGGAGTTATCGGTTTTTGCAAATGAACTCTTCAAATATAGTTATAAATCTGTTTTCTTTCTTTTTTCTCAAAAGGAAGGGTGAACACCCTTCACAATGGCTAGTTTCCGATCATTTGTCTTTGGTTTTGTTTTTAAAAATGTGCAATATTTCTTTTAAAAGTATGCACAAACTCTCTTACCTGAATTCTTCTTAATTGTATTGAAAATTCAGTTTATAGGGAATTATTCTAGCAAAATCGGACTGCAACGAGAATGATCTGTGAAGGATCTAGATACACAGACCAGGTAATCATACAAGAAAACAACAGCAGTTTATGGGTTGATTTAATCGAGATTCCTAGGCAAAGTTTACTCTGACCTAATTGATCAAGTTATATATGTGTCATGTGTTTATGTTGTAAGCAAAAGCAAAATGTGCCAAAATAAATATTTAAAAAATATTTATTATATAAGAATGTGGTTTGGAATGGAATGGTCATAGAAGACACAGAAGTCATTACCTTAATGGATTTATTTACTTCAACAAGTTTCCAGCATTTGCCTCTCTCTTCATTCTTCATTCACTTCTTTTTATGCTTTATGCTTTTTATGCTTATTGACCTTCAAGACTTCAGAAATCTGGAGATCGCGCAAAAGTAATGCGTGACAAACAGAAACAAAACATTTGAAATAACGTTTTCTGCTATTGCTACAATATGCAAATTTGTATCATAAAGTTTCATTGTGTGAACAATGCATTTTGAACTGTTGTTTGTGTCACTAGGGAGCCATACGAGAAGAGAAGAGAAAAGAAGAGAATAAACAAATCGCTTCTCAAAGGACTGCTCAGTTTGAAAGTGTTTCAGGGATGGTCCAGAGCATGGTGGGCTACAGCCCTTATCCTCTCCAGATTGTTTTGTTTGTACAGACTGTTTTTCAGGGAAGCAAAGTGTTGTGATTTTGTAGGTGTCCTGGGAAGAGATGCTGGCCAGCTTTGATTCTGTATAAACAGTGAAATCGTGCAAATCACTGCTGCTGTTCAACATCAGCGACAACTTTCCTCATCTTGCTCCTGTTCTACGAATACGCACATGATGGAGCCATGAAGAGTGCGTTGTGATTTTTATGAAGCCAGAATCGATAGAATTTAGTCAGTGCTGTCGTAGTTTCAGAAAGCTGGAACGTGCTGCCAGATTTCAAGTTATTCAGAGTAATTCAGCAGATGTCAGTATGCGGAGAGCCCTTTTGCTGCGAGACTGCATCGAGCCGTGCGCTAAGATGAGCACACAGCCAAGTCGGTCTCTCTCTGTAATTAAGATATTTTCCAAAAAGGTATTTTGGCAGCCATTTTCGAATGAGGTCATTGTTCAATAATAAAAAAAACTCTCAAATAGGTCTGGCCTCAGCCAATGGAAATACGGGAAATAGTGCATTACGTAATCCAGTCAATCATGTCTATCATACCATTACCAAGAACACCACACCCACATTAAAAGCAACATTCAATGCTGTTTGCTACCACTGCCAAATGCCTATAACAATGCTAATCAAGTGTTCTTGTGCCATTTTCCTTTGTAGTTTTGTCACATTCATAAAATGACCTTTTGTTGACTAGAAGTGTAGACAAGTGTAGAACCTTGTTTCTACCACAGAGTAAAAAAAATTAAAAGGTAATGTTGACTTTACTACCCCACAATCGTGTCTTATCTCACAGTTGCAACTTTCTTAACACAGCTGTGACTATTTAGCATATCTCTGACAAACATCTCACACAAGTTGTTTTCTAAATGCATCATATAGGTTTTTTTAATGGTTATCGATGTATTTTGAAAAAAACAATATTTCTGAGCTTGTAATTTTTAAACAAAAATCAACTACAAGCTCACATTCAGATCCAATCAACAACCAATGGACCAATGGATGGAACCAAGTCCCAGCCCCAGCAATTTTTAATGATCCATTACACTCAGATTTTACTCACAATATGGAAGAAAAGATCTGTTGCTACTTCAGTTTTCTTGTATTTCTTATAATTGCAACTTTGTATCTCACAATGGGGTTTTCTGATTTCTTATTTTTATTTCTTGTATTGAACTTTATCTCAGTATTGTCTGTTTTATTTGTTATTTTCAAGTGGAAACAAGCTTCCACAGAAAAGAGACTAAACACCAAGTTGGAAAGTTGGAAACGATCAGAGATTTTTTTACACACTCTGTAGATAATGAAACTCCACAAGCAGTTGTATTCTGATTCTCAGATCAGATCTGACTTCAGCAGCAAACGGTGGCTCATGTAACTTCAGTGTGTCCACTGTTCATCCATTTCCTCCTCATTTTAAGTCAAGCTACACAAGATGCTGAGGGCAAAAAAAAACTGGGCTTTGTGTAGCTGTAACTGTATTTCAGTTGTGTAAATTTGTACATCCAGTATAAGGAAAGGCTAGACCTGGTGAATTAATAGAGAGACAGCTAACCCAAAAATGAAAATTCTGTCATCATTTTATAATATGGCCATGCACACCCTCAATTCATGCTCAGAGGCTTTTTTTATTTTTATTTTTTTACCTGTCTGTAAAACGGAAGTGAAGTCCAATGTGGTTTTTGACATTGTTCAGGCAAAAACAGTTGAAACATGCTTAAAATATCTTCATTTGTCTCCCATAGATTAAAGAAAGTCATACAGGTTTGTAAGGACATGAGGGCTTCACGTTTTTGGGTGAACTATGCTTTTACGGTTGTCACCATACATGCTTAGCAAAATATGTTTTAATCACTCCTCGGAATGAAGCTTTTACAGTTCATTTTAAGGTTTAATCAGCTTCTTGGTTCCTGTACCTCTTTATTGGATGCATTTATGAGAATATTGAAAACACATTCTCATGTACATTCAAGAGCAAATTTCCTGTTTTAGCCACTTCAGATGTGTATGTTTTAATAAGGTGTTAGACTCTTAAATGGGTAAGGTCTATTACTAACATGACTGGATGTCGTTTAAGCTACCGCAGAACTGTTTGATGTCTTTTATGGGAACGTTTGTGGCGGTTCAATATAACAATGATTTTGCCATATTCAATGCATGAATTTGAGAGCTTTTCTAATTATCTTGTATCAGATTCAGCAAAGATGCTGTTCATCCCTCAAAGATCAAATGAGAGGTTGGCCTATTTTGCCATGTTTTTGGCAGCGGTGATGAGATGATAAAGGGATATGGGGTCCAAATTGCCAGTATGACCATGTCTAAGTCCCTGCTGTTTGTTCATTAAATGTGACCGGTCATAGGTGTTTCCTTGTATCTGAAACATTACCTGTTTGAGGGGAAGTAGTGGTTTTAAGAGGTGTCTTTCACATTCAGTTAAAGGTACATAAATGTTGTGCCCATAAGAACAAAGGGTGTCAACAGGCAGGTTCTGGCAAGTATGCATACCCCATAGTCTTACACGTAAGAGATACTTCCTTTAAATACAGGATAACAGCTCTACTGTATATGCAATATATAGTGTGTGATGACATGCACATAATATGGCCATGCACACCCTCAATTCATGCTCAGAGTCAAGTGCCTATTAAACACCATTTGCTTCCCCAGAATACAATAAGATCTTACGGAATAACCACAGCAGTCACTGTTGGATGAGAGAACTGGCATTTTATGTGTAGACTGATGGGTCTGTCCTTCCTGTTTGAACGTAGGACACCTAGACAACCACTGCTTCATGTGTGTCTCAGTCAACAGTGAGAGGAGACACTGATGCAAGCCTTTGAGATTAGGCTTTTCACAAGCTAAACAGTCAGGGATAGCCAAGACACATTAGTTCCACTTTGTCTTCTCATGGTTGTAATGTCTCTTATTAGGACTGGGCTAAAAATATTGATTTAATCTACAGTAGTCAACATTTGAACTGGATCAAAAAAGTTAATCAAAGTTGTCCTAAGACAAGAACGAGTATTATTTTGGTTTTAGGACAACTTTGATGAAAGGTTTTAATCCACTTTAAATGTTGACTACTGTATTTTTTTCTAATCTATTTTTAATTTTTTTTTCATTAACTAATATCAATTATTAAATCCCAAGAATTGATCTATGCTGTTTTCAAATGATGTGTGAACAGAAGTTAATGAAGCATTATTTGTAGCTCACCTCCCACCTTTGTGCTTAAGCAGTCTCAGCTTTCAAATTCTGTCAAATTATGAAATTCAAACAATAAATACAGTGGCAACACGTAGCACAATTGAAGCAAAAAATTATTCCTATTTACTATCAGTTACTGCACAAAA
>JAFVLL020001715.1:0-16384 GCA_021397915.2 Tor tambroides
GGGGAGAATCTCCTACTGCACACTTGACCCAGTAATGAGAGAGAGGGAGAGAATGAGTACACATATGCAACGTGTGGGAGGGAGCAGATCGCAAGGCATCATTCTTACACTGCGGCAGAAACAGCAGAGAGAGACACACAAGAAAGATCAATTAAAGGCATTTCAATCTTTGAAAGCCTATTGATGCTAAGGATTCTCTCTCTCTCTCTCTCTCTCTCTCTCTATATATATATATATATGCATACAAATACAAATACTCAAAATGGATTACTCAACAAATGTGGAAGCAATCATTTATTTGCCAACTTTTCTTCTATATTTTGTATTGCTTTTAATACAGAATATATGAAAACACACATGAGCTGTTAAAAATCATGCATGCAGCCATGTGCAGGAGGAGCCTTTGTCATTCTAAAAATAGACTCCCGTTTGCTTACCTGTATCTGACTAGCCATGGCTGATTTTACTGCAGCTAAAGCCAGAGCATTAAACTACATTATCAATGCATCAGCAGTCATTTACATTGTATAAAGAGACTTCCTCAAGCTTCCCTAGAACTGATGTCGGCTAACACTTGCAACTCTCACTTCCTGTATTTTTTGTTAGTACAGTTCTCACACTGATAAGCAAAACGTGCAGCACCTAACCAAACTAAATTATTGGTTTGAGGCCATTCAGCGGGTGCAGACGTAGATGACTTGTGCGTTGCCTGAAACTGACACTAAGGGCATTGTGTTCCTTAATCAGTCTGAGTAGCCGTGTGCTGCGATTAAGGACACCTGCCTGACATGCAGTGATGACTTTGAGATGACACTCCGATAGCATTTACAGCCGTGCCCTTTTCTTTCGTGTCATGTAGGCTCTGTAAGTTGATATTTGCTCAGGTCATGCCCCAAGGCGCCTTTATGTACATGGTTAACTCCCTCCACTTGGGCCTTCTATGACTTTCTTTCCTCTGTTTGTTTAACTCTCATTTTGATTTAAAGAACAGCCTGGAGCATTTAACAATGAAAGTCATTCTTCAGTAGAGGAAAGCATATTGTTCAATTCATACAGGTTAGGTAGGTTTTATCTGTTTGATTGCTCAAAGCAGGCTTAGTTGTTGTTTCCTGACCATATTTATCAAAGAAATGTTCTGCCAGACATTTGTGGTTCACCACAAAAGGCATTCTAGAGAGAATATATATATATACAAAATAAAAAAAAATTAAAAAAGTATATATAATTTACGTTTTTGTTTATTTAACAAGATAATATTTTGCCAGAACTTTTTGATTCTTCACAAGGAGCGTTCTAGAAAAATATGTTATCAGACAGCATTTTTTTTTAGCTCATTCACAGGATATCCAGGTCGCGTTTGATATCGCTTCTGCTCACTCGCTGCTAAAATCTGAAAGGTGCAATTCACAGCTTTCTCACATAAGGTGATTTCTGTCTCAGAGCTGAAACTAAATCGTGTGTCTGCAGATGAAGATCATCGCATTTAAAAACGTACATTTCTATCAATGCATGAAACCTGCAATGGAGTGTTTTTTCAAGCTAACTGATCAGGGTTTGCTTATTACCTTTAGTGATGAGGTTTGTTTTGCATGTGTAGCTCAGCTCTCTGAATGACAGCAGATACTGTGAGCCTCAGTGAATAGACAGGAGAGATCCCACACATTACCCACCCACTTACAATCACACACACTTATGATGCCCTTTATTCCAATTACAACTCCCACGTTCACTGTCACATGTGCTCTTACACACTTTCTCCAGCAAAAAACCATGAATTCTGCCACAGACAATCAGGATTCTTCCCTCTCACTGTGTTTCAAAAGAAGGTCAGAGCTTATTCGTATACTCACACTCAAAATGTGAAGGTTATGGCATACGATGACCAAGCTTAAATTGCTCTTGGATGCCGTGTAGATGCATGTACAGTCAAACGCATACAACACGTCTAAAAGAGACCATCAGGAGCAGAGCGAACATTTAAACTGGTCTCCGTTGTTTTGCCCCATTGTTCCAAAAGGCCACTTTCTCTGCTTTGGATGTGAGGAAGGGAGGGAGAAAGATATATTTAGCAGCTCACAGTCCTCTGGTCACAAATACAGGAATTCCTGAGAGATTTTGGTTGTATGCACCAAGGGATTCAAGTTAGTGGGAGAAAAATGAAGAATGAGGATGCCACAAAAATATACATTGTGTCTTTACTTGTCAGTGTTAATAAAGAATATCAGATCTGCAGATTGATTGTGGAATAGGATTCGTTTTCAACTTTAGCGGATGTGTAAATCTGGTTTATTGACCAATGGTAGATGAAGGGATTGGAAGTGTTCGGGAAAACTGTCATTATTTTTCCAATACTGTTTGGTGCCACTAGAGGCACAGAAATGACACACTTTACATTAAATTAATGGCACCTTGCAGGCTTCATTTTCTTTATGCACAGGACAATTTTTTACAATTTATCCCTTTTGTGGTTGAACTATGACACATGTTTTTGGATAATCTCACAACTGATCATTGTCTCTGGTCTACACCACACAATACAAAACAGAGAAATTTGAAGAAGTGAATGTGACGTATATTGCATGAGCGATTGCACAGGCCATGAGATGACACTTCTCTTCACAGAACACTGACTAGGATGTCACAATGGCTCTCTTTGCCTTTTAGATCTAAAGAAAGTTTGTTTCAAAATTTGTAATCTCTCCTCGTCTCTGCAAACTCATAAGTATGAGTGTGTTAAAACAGACTGCATCTCAACTGCATCTCTAATTAAGTAGTAAAATGGGGCCAGAGTTGGTAAATTTGCTGTTCACACTGTTCATTTCAGTGTATCATTTCCAAACAAACGATTCATTTGTGTCAACACTGGTCTCTGAAATTTTTGAATGGCATTTTTTATATTTTAGTGAAAATAGATGTTAATAAATATCACTGTTTGTTATGTTATTATTTATGTACTCTAACATTTGAGCATATACATTGAAATAATTAAATATCATTATTCCTTGGCTAATTTAGCAAAAAAGGATGGAAAAACATGCCTACGTTAATTTTAAGTGGATTTTACTGTATTTTACATGTTGCGTTAATCATTTTGATTGTAATTAGCAACAATGGCTGAAATTATTATGGAAAAATTTGCAAATTACACCTATTACAATTACAATTACACCTATTATATATAATCAAAAATAAATACATAAAATAAGTGTAATAAAAATATAATTGTTTTGGCTATATTGCTCATGCAGTGCTACTGTGTAAATGTACTGTAGGTCTGACATTTAAAGCAGTTTTCCCCCTCACTGAGGATTTTGCGTTGCTTCATTTGGCGAGGTGTTTCTTTCGTGCCGCCACATACCACAAGACGCAACAGCACAAGTGCAGCAGTATTGCACATTTCCTGTCTGCAGATTCCGTCTTTCATAACAAGCTGTCACATTTGAGAAGATTTCTGAACTTTCTGCCCATTGAGCTTGTCCATGCCAGGCAGTTGTAGTGTGCGGGCCAGGCAGAAGTTAATTTGTTTGCTAAGCGTCCAGATAAATTCTTCTTCCTCTCCGCTTAGGCTTAATGTTTGTGTGTTCATGTGTGTATGAGTCGGTCTCTTTCTGCTCAATGAGACATAGAGCTGCCATGCTGGCGCCCCAGGGATCTCTATGAATAAATGATCTTGCTTTTTCATTCTTATTCTTTCGTCCCAGAAAAGAAGAGAGAAACTCACTTAGCGTGTATTATGGGGGATGCAGCTAGTAGCTAAAAATACCTCTGACAGAATCTTTGTTGCTAAGGCTTGCTCAGCAACTGCACTGGATGTCACTCCCCCTAGAAAACCCCTCCAAGAGAACCATTTCTTTCTGTCGCTGGAAATGATGGCATATTTAGTGTCTTGTGCCCTGTCATCATTCCTTCTGCATTATTTCTAGCCATTAGACTGAATGTGTGACCCTACCAAGGATTTTGTCATATCAGTGCTCATGTTTAGATGACAAGATTTTTTTATTGTGTTTATTTGATCAAAAATACAGTAAAACTGTAATATTTTGAAATATTATTGCAATTTTAAATAACTTTGGTTTATATATATATATATATATATATATTCATGAAATTCATGAAAAAGAGGGAATAAATAGCATGCCCTTTAGGATTTGACCACACAAGTACATTAAAATGACAGGTGTTTTTCCCTGTTGTTTATTGATGAATCTTTATGGATTGGTAGAGCACTCCTCAGAGGCCAAAAATGTCTTTGCATAGACTCTAGTCTTTCTCAATCAACCTGGATTTGTTTAAAGAAGTCTCAAGAGGCATTCAAACTGTTACTGTCATCCTGTACGCACAGAGAGAGAGAGAGAGAGATTTATATCTATAGTAGCACTCAGTGACATTGTCCCCTGGAGTTTTATTGAGTAGTAAACTCAGCCTGAATGAGAGACTTCTTTCAAAAGCACTACAAATCTTGATTACACAGAAATGTATTTTATAAAAACAAGCATCATTGTTCATACTTTTCATACGTGTTCTCCTGGAAATAATGTACATTTTCAATTTACAATCTCCTAAAGGCTGTTTTTGCCAATATTTAGCAGTACACAAGCAAACAGATAACAGACATGGACTAAAAGCCACAAAACTCATTCAGTATTGCAAGTTAAAGGTATTAGAGTCATTAGATCCATTATATTCAATTCAGCATCTTGTGGAGGATCTCTCATACTCCCATGCTTCACTCAGTACGGATCCAAAAGAAGGCAGTTTCTCCATCATATAAGCACCATACATCACATATTAGCTTCTTGTGAAGGGCAGATAACTGGTTATCCTGATAACGTAAGTGTCTGTAATCTCAGCAGCAATCAGCTGTCCCCTCTTCCTCCCTGAGAGATGTTCTGCTTTCTCTACACTCAATATCAATGGTACTATCTCAGAGGAACAAAAAGCAGAAACGTCAGTTAGTTGAGAGTCCAACCGATGCGACTAATACAGTACCTTCACATCAATTCATCTGTACTGTCAAGTTGCGTCATGGCAGATGCTTATAATGTCAGCATAAGCTTTTATGCAGTGTTGATGTTGATGGCCTTTTCCTCCACTGCTCATTAGTACCTTACAAGGCCTCTACTGTGTTTGATATAAAAATGCCTCATCTAACCTTGAGCTCACTGTTTTTATCTTGGTTTTAGAGTATCACAAGAGAGGAAGAGGAAGAGAAGCCAACATCCCTCACAGAAGAAGAGATTAAAGCAAAAATAGATGACTACAACTCCAAAGTGACGGAGAATGGAATGAAATTAGTGAGTACTGATTTGTCAACAAAGCACTTGCACTCAGTGTTGTAATTTGAGAATTTTACAGTGAGAAATGACCTGACTGAAGTTGCTTTGTTTTCCTCCAGAGCTCAGATGGCACATACACTGGTTTCATAAAGGTTCACTTGAAGTTGCGCAGGCCTGTGACTGTATTTTCTGTGGACGGGAAGTCGCCAGGACCGTGTTCCTCTTCTGATAGTTCAGATAACCGCACATCCTTTTACCTGCCCAGTGATGTCGTTAAACAGCTACACATCAGCAGTACCACCACGGTCAGGGAGGTCATTCAGGGCCTTCTGAAGAAGTTCATGGTACAGGATAACCCACGCAAGTTCGCCCTCTACCGCCTGACCCGTCGAGACAGCCAGGGTAAGCGTTCAAGTGAAGAGGAAATATGTGACCCTGGACCACAAAACCAGTCATAAGGGTCAATTTTTTGAAAGTGAGATTTATACATCATCTGAAAGTTGAATAAATAAGCTTTACATCTACATTGATGTATGGTTTGTTAGGATAAGACAATATTTGGCCGAGATACAACTATTTGAGAATCTAGAATCTAAGGGTGCAAAAAAAAATATTGAGAAAATCGCCTTTAAAGTTGTCCAAATGAAGTTCTTAGCAATGCATATTACTAATCAAAAATTAAGTTCTGATATATTTATGGTAGGAAATTTGTTCAAAATATCTTCATGGAACATGATCTTTACTTAATATCCTACTGATTTTTGGCATAAAAGAAAAATTGATGATTTTGACTCATACAATGTATTTTTGGCTATTGCTACAAATATACCCGTGCAACATAAGACTGGGTTTGTGGTCCAGGGTCACATAGAGTATTGTATAATACTACTGCCATGTATAATACTAAGGTGTTGTTTGCTTGATTTTTCAGATCTTTTCCAGAAGTTGCCGGTATCAGAATGCCCGCTCTACTTGAGGCTGTTAGGAGGTCCTGATCTAGAGAACTTGTCTTTTGTACTCAAAGAAAATGAGACCGGCGAGGTGGAGGTGAGCTTTTCTATTCTGTTTAAAAGTGTAATTTTTAAGAAATATTTGTAATATTTGCCCACCACAATAAATATTATCAAATATTTTAATAATTTAATGAAATCATTTTGCTAACATATATTTAGAGTGAGAACTGATATTTCACTCTCTCTCTCTCTCTCTCTCTCTATGTATATATATATATATATAATTATTATTATTATTATTATTTTAATTGTTATTATTATTTATTTAATAATATTTTTTTACTTTTTTTCATCTGCTCTATCATTATGTATATAAACTAATTTTTATATTTAATCACACAATTTACAATGCATTTAAGGTACACATTTACATTTGAGCAGTTCTTGCTTTTCCTGGTTACTGAAACCATGACTTTGGTGTTTCTAGTGCCATACTCTGCTGTTTGAGAAATAGGAAACTCTACAAATCCAAAAAATTATATTTATATATATATATATATATATATATATATATATTTTAGCCTGAAATGAAAATAAAAAAAATTAAAATTAAAAAAAAAATCCTTGCTATAATTTTTAATATTAAATTTCATGATAATTTAATTTATATGTGAATTATTTATAAATCAAAAAATTTGCATATGAAAATCTTCCAGTTTTAATCCTTTGTTTCCACTGAAACGCTACAAAACAAAATTAATGTTCTGATTAATAAACTGACATAAGCCATGCAATTAACCTAACACATGCAATCAAAAACATCGCTTTAATAGACAGACACATAGTTTTTTTTTTGTCTGACTATTATTTCATATGTCTGGCTTTACTAATAAGGTGTTCTGTCTTTTTTCAGTGGCATGCATTTTCAGTCCCTGAGCTGCAGAACTTCCTGATCATCCTGGAGAAGGAGGAGAAAGACCGCGTGCGGCAGGTGGAGCAGCGTTACGCTGCCTACAGGGAGAAGTTGCTACAGGCTCTGGGTCAAGTGGACAGCAAACCAGGCTAATGTAGGACAACGAATCTCCTTCATCCCACTGAGCCAACACTGGGCCAGCCTGGAGGACCAGTAGCCCAACAGACAAACTCACAAAACCTCCACTCAGGACTTTGTACAAGCTCTCAGCATGCTTCTGTGACCTTTAACCCCAAAGATGGGCAAAGGGATCGAGACATGACTAAGACGAAGAGGAGGTTGGAACTAAAGATTAGTACTTCAAGAGTAATCCTTCTCTCCACAAATGGCACACTGTTGAAAGCCCAGGAATATGTTTCTGGCAGTCATGCTTTTTGATATGAATGGGTTTTGTTTTTTGTTTTTTTTCCTCATTGTTTTTACATTGACCCTGTCTGTTTGTGTTTTTTTTACATGCTGCTGCTATTGCTGCTACTGCAAGTGTTACTTAAAGCATGACTTTCCCTTTGGTCTCTCTGCTTGTGTCTACCGCATGTCCTCTATCAGGGAATATCTATATGAAAGAGCGAAGGAAAAAAAGCATTTCCTGTCTGAAAAGGAAGAGGGGGGACTTAAGGTATAGAAAATATGATGCCTGCAAAATATCAGAGGACAAATAGTAACCTTGTCCACATATCAAATGATACAGTTCATAAACAATTATAACATGCTTCTGTAAAAAAAAACAAATTATACTGTTTATACTGGAGATTGTCTTAAAATAACTATAAACGTACTGTATTACTGATAATGTTTCAATATTTCACCCCACGGAGTCAAAATATCTCTTTCTTACTATTTAGATGATAGAAATGGCTGCACATCTCTGTCATGAAGCTCACTAGCCACTATATCTATGACAAAAGTGTTTGAATAGATCTGGGCTGCTGAGCATGTTCAGACGCAGACATTTTGAGCTCCTCTGGCCCCACATCGACTGCTACTCTCTGGAAAGACCCTTCGTCTGTTCTGGTGTCCCATGAAAGCTTTTAGAAACACTCAGCACTGACAAATCACCTCAGTCTCTCAAGTGCGCCACCAGTACTTAATGTGCAGGGAGCATCAGTGGACGTGAGGATTGAGGGCTGTGGTTATCTACTAAGCTTTTCGGAATCACTTTGGCTTTTAGCACATACAGTAATACACAAGGTCATGTTAGATTAGAGGGCATCTCCTAGATCAGCACTCTGGAAAGCTCTGTGGATCCAAACCACAAGCATCTCAATCTGTATTACACCAAAGGAAAACAGAACAAGCTCCCTGTATTGTAATTACAAAATAAAGCTTTTATAAAGATCTTTCTGCTAATGTAAAGTGGAGTCAGGATGTCTGTGATTTGCACACCGACACAAACCACTGAGTGCTCCGCCAGTATGTACAGTAGTCAATAATATTCTGTACAGGAGATGGATTTCACTTTTTTTTGCCTTTGATAATAAGCATATTTTATTGCGTGTATTTTCGTCTGCTGAATTATGGAGGTGCATGTGAATTGAATGTGTCTGTGACACTGAGGGAAATTATTATTTGTGAAAAGCATTCAAAAGCTCTGAAGTGGTTTTCCAAATTGGTCGGGAATAACTGTGAACCCGCAATTTGATGTTCCAGGCACTGATATTTCATTTCTCTTCTCCCTTAAAAGAACATTTAAGTCTCAATCTCTTAAATAACCAAGCGGGACATCTTTAGCGAGCAGATTTGTGATGGCAGAGGTGTGAGTTACAATTTGGACTGGTGTGTTTGTAGAGGCACTTTAAAGTCATTCGTTTCCATTTGGATCACTCTGCCCATGTGCTCGGCCTGTATATTTTGATCTTGTATGGGTACACATCCTGCTGGACTGGAAGTATCACTTTACTCTAAGCAAGCAGCAGGGCCTTGTATGTCTGCTCAGGATACTTCTCCCTGACAGCCATGTTCCTGCTGGCAGTGCCTTTAGTCTCTGTGTAGCTTATCTTGATTGTGTACTGTACATATGCTCTAGATGTCCGGCCCTATAACTCCACGTTGAGAGAGTTCACACACGTTCAGTGGCAGTAGCCAGGTGCATTCAACGTCTGAGCCATTAAGTCCATGTGGGACTTTTTGGGACTAGTGTTTAAAATGTTGAAGTGTGTGCGCGCGCGCGCGTGTGTGTATGCGTGTGTGCGTTTGTTTAATTTATTTTTGGTTCATTTTCAGTTTGTGTAAACTTGAATATGTGGATAAATCAGTACTATTGGGCAATCTTTTTTTGTTGTTTTGTTTTGGAGTATCAAATGTTTAAAATGTCTAGTAAGCTGTAAATATACTGAAGAAAGAAATAAAAGGTCACCCTTTCATGGTGATGAGTCTCTTTTATTTTCACTGAAATAAATGAAGCAGCTAACTGGGATTATGAACAAATCTGTAGTTTAAATCATAAATATAAAATAAATGTAATTTTAGAAATAATATTTTTCAAAGATTATTGGAGTATGATTTACAAGTCTTTCTACTTAAAAATGTCATGTTTTTTTCAATGTCTTACTTGCCATTTCTTTGTAACTAGAAATTTACATTTAGTTATTTAGTAGATGCTTCTATCCAAAGCGACTTACAAAAGAGGACAATTATTTCTTTATGTAATTTATGTAGTTATGTGATTTATGTAATTCATTTATGTAATTATTACAAAAATTTCTGAGTGAAAATAGTTTCTACATCAGTTTTTACATTTCTGTAGTTTAAAATATAAACGAAAAAAATATGTTTAGAAATTATACATACATACATATATATATATACATACATACATACATATATATATATATATATATATATATTGAAATGAGTCAACTAACTTACTAATAATTTTTATTTACAAAATAATATAATTTTAAAAATGTTTTAAGAAATCATTTAAACTGAAATAAATAATTTTCATTTTTATAACTACAAAATAAATGTATATTTTCAAAAAAAATTAAAAGATGCATGATATTACATTTTCACAAAATATGGCAATATAACATGTTATGGTAATATTAAATTCTGCATCACAAAATATTACTTGGTATCTTGTATTATGTGACTGATATAAGTTAGCATAATTTTTTTTCCTGTAGAAAATAGACCCATTTTACATAAATATTAGTGTAGTATCAAGGTTGCACATGTCATACACAACCAGCAGAGGGAACCCTAATCATGTAGTTTAAATGCAGACACATCTTGCTCCTGGTGCAAAAGATGTCCAAAGATTATTTGTAAGAGAGAGAGAAGCATTATAATACTTGTAATTTGTTAGATACTGTGCATACTAACCTATGTATTTATATGGTAATGTGTAGCAGTACACGGACAGCAAGGTGCAAGCACTGTTTTCACAACTCTTCTGTTGTGTCTAAAACAAATAAGAAAAGCCAAGGGTCAGTTAGCGCACATGTAGTGCATTGTGCACGTTTGTGTACACATGGCATATTAGAGAAAAAGAAAAACATGCTACTTTCAGTTGTAAACTTAGATTGAACCGGCTCCACGCTTCAAATAAACACTCAGTAAAATCCACCTACAGGTTCAACAGCATGCCCATACTTGGAAAAGTCTTGCAATATTTTAAGGACGCCCAGAAACCTTTTAAGTCACCACAAAAAGACAGCAGTTGTGAGTGTCCATCATAACGTTAAAGAGCCCTGATGAGGTGCGAGTGCTCACACCCATCCAGTTTGCTACTGAGAGGTCAACCTGAAAACAATGTCAATATGTCATCTGAAGACACAAATATAGACAGGTCTCAGCTTCCCCTAAGACTGACGGCTAAGAATAGCATACTATGGCTGCGGTCCTGTTGTAAGCACACCCAATTTAGCTTGACATGTCTCACCATATCACCCCTGTCACCCCTGCATGTGCTCTTCTGCCTGTGTTGATCTATATCTGGGCTGTAAAGAGTTTGACAACAACACCAGACTTGCCAAGGCAATTTAGGATATGCAGTACAGCTTAGGATAATACTAGGATTGTTGTGTTTTGATATTTTCCATATTTATCTTGCAAAAAATCTTGTACCTTTGTTTTGGAGATTATGCGTATGTAACTTCAATTAACTTCAAAATTCAAAATTTAGACAAAAAATCTTCCACGTACATTGACTGAAAGTTTGCCATTCAGTGACGGCATCATCATTTTTGAATACTGAGTCACAGTTGGTCTTCTTTTTACATTAAATTGCATACTGACTTACTGATTTAATCCCCATATAGGTCATTTTTAGACTGCAATGGGAGCACAATGTACAAAGATATTGCATATTAGCTATTATTATCACACTTTGTCTCTGTATGTGAGTTTGCATCTTTTCTAATTGTTTAATAATTTTACAGATTATTATGTTCCTGGAAACGCAAATCTAAACGTAAATATGCAAATACGAAAAAGTGCCAGTGTATAAAACCAACTGAAAACGGTGTCAATTCACTTACATTATCTATCAACATTGTATTTAATAATAACATTACACACTCCAATAATCCTTTTGTTTTTATATCTATACCAGTCACTACAGTATTGTTTGAAACTCTGTAGAAAAAAAGAACGAAAGAAAAAGAAATGGTTTTCAGTCAGACCATTTCATTCAATGTATAGAACCTCCTTAATGACATTAATAAAATATATATATTTTTTCTCTTTCACAATGCTTTAAATAGTTATATGCCCTTTAAATCACTATACAAACAAAGTCCTTTTCCAAGTCTAAAAATACACTGTCTCGGATATGACAAGTATCCCTCAGCTGTAAAACTACATTTATTTTCCTCCTGCAATTTTCTGCCAGTCTAAAACCTATGCGCGTAAATAAAATATAAACGAAAGATGATTTCATCGTCATTGCTACAGAAAATACATGAGTAATCTATATTCAACTTGAAACGTTCCAGTTTCGTTTTGTTTATGTCTTGGTTTAAACTCCCTCCCCAGTAAACAGCCCCATTTTGGCTCAACAGGCGCTTCCTTGTATTTCAGTTGTTAAGCCCTGAAACTAAAAGAAGTTTGAGCCGGAATGGCGTTGTTTTGGCCGCGCCCCAGGTAGTCCCCTAAACGCGCCCTGTTTGATGACGTCGCGCTGGGCGAAGCTGAAGACGCTCTTAGCAACAAGCTAAGAAACCACACATCTATACGCTCACCATTACGGGACGGAACGCGCATCCAAAACACTCAGACGAACACTTGTTTGACATGTCGGAAAGTGTTTGGAAGGGATTATGAGTGAATTTGACCTCCATGTTTTTTATTATGAAAGCAAGGTAGGCTTGTACTATCCGGAAAAGAGGAAACGCTAGCCTGAGCTTTAGCTGCCCGCTGGACCGTGTGCTCGGGCTGGGATGACTCTTCTGTTCAAACCAACAACACGATATTTAAGAGAGGGGAAGAGTGGAGGTGGTCGACATCGGTTTAATGTTTGGACTCAATCTCATTGTGCTTTAGGGAGGCAGTTTGTCACGACGGAACCGCTTTTGTGTCCCCTGCAACTTTGAGTCTTCATCATTATCATCATCATCATCATCATCATTATCGAGGACGACCGCTTCTCACCCACCATTAGTTGGTTTCTTCTGATGCATTTGTGAATTTATGCACAGCTTCGTTATCTATGGGTTCGGACCTTCTTGCTGGAGATACCTCTGTTACTACTTCTCCAGACTTGCAATACAGGTGGTCAAATTGATAAGCCTCGTGAAAACAGCTTAAAGGGGATCATGCCTGAACCCTGCAGCACTGTGAAATCGTCTATCTAGCCACTGAACATCTGACAAGCTTCCCCTCGGATATGAGACTCTGTTGATATCTCAATAGAAGGACAGTGCATTGTTGTTTTGGATGGATCTTGCGTTAGTGAAAAGATTTTTCAGAGGAAAAAGAAATATTTGATGTTGACTGCATGCAACCATGATGACATTGAGCAGAAAACCAGATGGCCCCATAACTGCAGGTAATTATATCCATATGAAATGTAATATCCAGCTCTGTGAATTTGCTGTGGCTGGTCTTGGTTCCTTTGGCAAGTGAAGACTATTTGAAGACAGCCGATTAATAGTTATGAATGCACTACCTGTGTTAATATTTCTTTCTTAATGTACTAAAATAAGCAGATTTCACAAGCTTCACAACCACATCTTTTTTTAATTCCAGCTGATAAAGTTGTCACATGTATGTCAGCAGTGAAAATGCATGGAACAGTGAGAACAATAGCCCCTACAGGCCTTATTATGTACATATTAGCAGTTTATTGACATCTCAGTGAGTGATAGTAATGGGTCTGAATGCTCAGTAGGTGTATAGTATGTGAGGGTTTGTGTAGTTGCACTTATATCAAAATGCCAAGTTTGTTTAGTTTGTTTTAAACCCTTAAGTGCTCATTTCATTAACCATGTAGTAATGCACCCTACTGGATTCATTATTTTAAAGGGATGCTCCTCCCAAAAATAAAATTTCTTTCATTATTTGCTCACCCTCATGTTTTTCCAAACTTTGATTTGTCTCATCTGTGTAACACAAAAGAACATCTTTAAAAAAAATGTGTCAGTGTTTTTTGTCTGTACAATAAAAGTTAATGGGGTTCAAAACATCATTAGACTTTCTTTGTGAAGAAAAATAAACATTATTCAAAATACCTCCATTTGTGTTCCACAGAAGAACTAAAGTCAGGTTTGGAGTGACATGTAAATTGTCACTCTCATTTTTGGACGGAATTTAGTGGTCTAGGTCATTAAGACGTTTTAATAACATAATCGGTCAGAGTTGTGGAAACTGCTGAAACTGAAATGAGTCATGAAGCTTGGTTTAATATGTAGCCACCTGCTGTGTAATGTGCTCAAGGAACTGTCTGTCTGGCGCACCTGCAACTTGGTTACATACCTCCCTAAGGGGATTTGTGTTTCTCAGATGGGAACATTGTTTTTTTTTTTTTCTTTTTCTCCTTATGTTTGTGTAATAGAAATCCTCATTTATGTAATGGTTATATAGGATGATGATGTGGCAAGTGTATTAATATTTTGCTTGTGGATTTCACAATCTAGTCCCAGGCTCATTTTCACACTTTCTCTACAGCTCGCCACGGGGACGGTCTGTATGACTCCTACATGCGCACCGATCACATTGTGAACCAGGACGCTGATGTGAATGGACAGAGTCCCTCTGGACTGCCCCCTCTCCCCAAACACACTGTAAGTCCTGACTTCCTCTTCCCCCAGATTCTCTCACAGGATTCTTCCAGTGAGCCCTAGATGAAAGTATTTCCCTAGTGCTCACATGAACAGTTCTAAAGAACACAATTAAATTCTAAAGAACAGCTGAGCTTGAAAATCTGACCCACTGTGATGTCTCTTGTATATTAGTTTTTCGATCTCTGCTCTTTGAGCTCAATATGTTTAAATGATTTTTCACCCAGTGGTTCAGAGTCTTAGCTAAGCACATGTTCTGCTGCCACTTGTGCATCTTGGAATGTCACACATTTAGACAAGCCTTCTTTCCTCATTCTGATAGTGGTACAAGTTACATCTGCAGCAAATCAAGTCTGTTTATTGTGCCTCACAGCATGTGTATCGCGTCTTTCAATAAATAAACCATAGTTTAATCAAATTTCTATTTTTATGGTGAGCAAATACACTAAAACAATATCAGGTGTTCAAACTGGACAGATTAAGCCTTTCAATGAGGTCCATGTAGCTTACAGTATGATACGTCAACGTGGGACCGGAGATGATAAAGGATATGATAATCCGATTCTCCACTGTACTATTATGCAATAAGTAATTCTGCATATGTGTTGGATCTGTTGACATTATTTTCAGTTATGAGATTATAATCCCTTCTTTGTATGCTACTATACAGGACTTCTGAGATCATAAGGACTAGATTAATGTAATTGTTCTTACCCTCAGTAAATAATTAACTAGCAATCGGTGTTCCGTAAACGTTCAATAAACAATCCGGGAGGGAACGACTTTGATTTTCTGGCATTTGGGGTAAAAGCAATCATAGCAGCCTCCAGTAGTTCCAATCATTCATTCAGCCAGCCACTGACACAACAGATTTCATTTAGGTCATGTACTCCTTTTTTAGTCAACCAAGCTCTTTTTGTTGTGGTAGAACAGCTGATGCATTTGGCGATGCATTATCCTTCAGTTCCCAACACACTGGTTTCTATTTTCGTCTCACTCCTTGGAACTGCCTTTCCATGCCCCCTCCCCCTCCAAAACAATTGGCACACTTTACTAGGCACCTTATAATTTAATCTGCATGACCTAATTTTTTTGTCCTTTGCTTGCTTGCTTTTTCTTTTTGTGCTATATGCAGAGCCAAACAGGCAGTATCTTGGCTTTAACTATAAATCTTTGATAGTGGAATCTTAAATGGTAATGTGACTTGGAGCAGTTATGGTGCATTAAACATCCTGAATGTGAAAGATGGTTCCTGTATTCCTGTTCACTTAGGAAGGCCCACTGTGACTGGCGTAAGCAACCACTATTTATGACATACTTATTTTGTAAGGCAAAAGTTCAGTGCATTTTTAATGATATAGTTAGGTCTAGTGGGAATTCTTCAACCATGGCGAGAATTCTTTCCAAGCACTGTGCTAAATGTATGTGAAGGAACAGTTATGGTGAAGTCAAACACCGTTTCTAAAAGAAAATTTCCACATCGCTTTGTTTTCCCAGTCTACTGAAATGCAGTTAATTCTATATTTAAATTACATTTCTGTTTTGCTTTGAAGCATTCAGTGTGTTAGCAGGTCTTAACAATTAGACTCTTGCCTTTATAGGTTTTTCCTGTATCCCGTGTGAGTATGAATGTAGCATCCTGTTCCACCAGTTTTCAGTTCACGTTCCAGTCACACTGCAAAGATTGTGTCTGGCGTTCTCTGTCGCCGCAATTATCACTCATGCATCAGACCTTTCCACTGGTCTCATGTTATTCCCCGGGTTACTAGGCATCTGATCAATTCTGCACGTTTGCACTATTGATTGTATAACACTGGTCTGATAAAACCTCAGAGTTGCAGTACGTTGATTTTTCAGTTCTACACAGAAGCTAGAAGCAGTAAAAGGAAGCCTCCCTTTGATTTTGAAAATAATTTTGACTTTGGTCAACCTCATTTTTGTCTTGTACAACTTGATGTAACT